>BGPT01002239.1:29060-100502 GCA_003297045.1 Symbiodinium sp. clade C Y103 | reverse complement strand
TCATGTGTACCTGACGGTTGTCAGTCCTTGGGCACCTGCTGGAACCAATCTTTTTCGGAAGCAAGACAACCCGCTGTTCATCCCAACCAGTGACATTCAACGATGCTGCATTTACCATCCAACAGATGACCGGGATGTGGTTGCCGTGGTGCCTTAAGAATTTTCGTTTGGCTGTGGCTACAGTTGATTTCACAGCATGTGCAGCGAGCATGTGCGGCCCTGCATGCAGGCTTTGACCTGGCGAGTCATGTGAGAAGTGACCCTGCTTGCAGGTCCGTCCTGTCGCAATTTCTTTNATGTGCAGCGAGCATGTGCGGCCCTGCATGCAGGCTTTGACCTGGCGAGTCATGTGAGAAGTGACCCTGCTTGCAGGTCCGTCCTGTCGCAATTTCTTTCACATTTTGTCACATTTGCCCAGACTTCGCGCCAGTTGAAAATCTTATTGCTTAGCTGTGCGCAATTTGCCACTTTGGGAGAAATTTAGATTTGTACATTGTACTTATGGCATGTGCCATAACAACATAATTTTGAAGAAAAAACCCAGACTGTTTAACATAAATTTGTATAAAAGCCCCGTGGATTCCAGCAGGATACCACCCCGAGACATTGCAATCACAACCCGTGAAATGAAACCTATGCAAGGATTTGAAATGTCATACCTATGCCTTTCTAGATTGTATTTTCACCTGTTGTCAACGCAATGTGTTTCAGAACGCCGAAGATTGAAGAGATGCCAAATTTTCAAATGAAATATGTGCACCCATGGATATACAGACCATTGGGAAACAAGATTCGGGCTGGTGGTACTGCAATCATATACACACATATATATATATATAGTTCGTCCCTGATCCAAATTCCCATTTTACAGCCGCTCCATTTCTTGATCCTGGCAGGCTTTCATGCCGGCGCACTCGTGGGGCGATGCGGCCCGCTCTGTTTTGTAAGTTGGTGTTAAACAGTTTTTGTGGGGTACAGCCGACAAAAATTCTATTTTAAGATTTTGATCAATCCCCATGGCGATAATGTTTTCAAAAGTGAAGTGTGTGATCGTAAAGAAGAAACCATTCTGGGTTGGCACGATGTTCCAGTCTAATCTGAAATTTACAATTTTCCAACCGCGTCTATTTTTCTATAGTGCTCACCGCTGGATTTGTTTTTCTTAAGGAAAGAAACGAGCGCAACATTCATGTTGCATTTTCTTTTCGAAGCCCGGCGCTGGCAGTGGTTTGTTGGTGTTGCGGAGTATATGTGTTGAAAACAGATCAAGTTTTCAAAAAAGAACATACTTCATGTGTTGTCATTTCTGGATTTGCCTATAGCATTTTCACAAATCCATGGTTGTAAAACTAAAAATCTATGTTGTGACGGTGTGACATAGCTTACTTAGCCTACATAGCTAAGTGCGCCGTAAGTGAGNAGCATTTTCACAAATCCATGGTTGTAAAACTAAAAATCTATGTTGTGACGGTGTGACATAGCTTACTTAGCCTACATAGCTAAGTGCGCCGTAAGTGAGCTAAGTCGACTTAGCTAAGTGTGCTAAGTAGACATATATGTGCGTGCTATGTGGACTTAGCCGACTTGGCTAAGTGAAAGCTAAGTGACATGCTATGTGCGCTAAGTAGATAGTATGTAAGCTATCTAGATGCAAGCAGGGCCGGTCATCCAAGTANTAGCCGACTTGGCTAAGTGAAAGCTAAGTGACATGCTATGTGCGCTAAGTAGATAGTATGTAAGCTATCTAGATGCAAGCAGGGCCGGTCATCCAAGTATCAGGATGCGCGCACTGAGCGTCAGAATGGTGTCGACAAGAGACTGAGTTATTCGCAGGCAAGGGGAGTCTTGAAAAAAAGCATGATCGAGTCTTCTTCCCGGGTGGACAGGGAGGCGAGCGCGGTGAGTTCCAGCCGTTGAGCTACTGGGAGCTTCGTGGCTATAACACGGCCAAGATTGAGGAGTTGGCTGAACAGCGAGACCACCCCATCCTGGGGGCAACATATCGTGTGGATATTACGAGCAAATCCACCGAGTTCATCACCAAGGTGACGGAAGAGCGCTTGCTTCGCATGGAAGCAGATGCTCGCCAACGGCAGACCCGTCTGCCTGCCGCGAGTGCGGGCGCTGCTGATGCGCCTGCTCCGTCCCTGGAGTTGGATTTGCCCATGGCCGTGGAAGTTCCTGAGAACGGTAAGAAGGGTAAGAGTCAGGAAGAAAAAAAAGCTGCCCAGGAGCAAGCCAAGTTGGAACGTCAGGAGCAGAAGAAAAGGATGAAGTTGGAGTCCAGTGCCTTTGCTGCTGCTGGAAAGCTGCTGCCTCAGCTGCAGAAATGCACTATTCGTTTGGACCAGGCCCTGACCAAGGCTGAAGGCCTGTCGGCTCGCATGCCGTCGTCTGAGGAAGAAGAAATTGCTAATGCAAGGGAAGCACTGGCCAAGGCGTCCGCGAATGCATCCAAGATGCTGCAGGGCGCGGGGAAAGGCCAAAGCTTGAGTGACATGCCTGCAGAGGCATTGCTGGTCGACAAGGAGCTGCAGCGTGTGGTCAAAGATAGCAACGAAGCTATCCGTGCAGTGCAAGCTTTTGTGCGTGCGCAAAAAGAAAACGCGCAGCCGAAGAAAGCGGCACAGGCCAAAGAGAACAAAAAGTGAAACTGTCTGGCGGCTGCTTCGCACGCCTGTGTTGTTTTGACACAGGCATTGCGGTATGATTCCCTTTCGCTCCGAGTTGTCTGCATTAGTTTGCAGCTCTCTTGTCTGCGTCGCACCGAGTTGTCTGCATTTGTTTGCAGCTCTCTTGTCTGCGTCGCACCGAGTTGTCTGCATTAGTTTGCAGCTCTCTTGTCTGCGTCAGTTTGCGGCAAAGTTAATCCTGGTGCCTCAGCGTGGATCTTAGCACGAGGAGGACTGAAACGTCTTGGATGCATCACTCTTTGGGTCAAAAAAACAAGAGCTGTCGGACAGATGCGGACATGGACATTTCGTTTGCACATGATATGTCACCCTGCCATGACACTCCAACGTTGCCCAAAGGACAAGTTTCGGCACAAACGACAAGGTTTTAGGAAAACGCTGTCATTTGCATTAATCATGTCGTTTGCGAGGGAATCATGATATATTGAACTTTTTGTATTTGGTACTTACATTTTTGGTTCCTGGTGTTCAGGGCTTTGCTGTGTATCTAGGGTTTTGGGGGAGGGGAAGCTGCAACCATCATGGGGCCAATCAAAGTCGCTTATGACAACTCAGCTGGAGCCAGTGTGCACTGGGAACATGACATTGCTTTGGAGCCAGTGTGCCGTGGGAGAATGACAGTGCTTCTGGGCTAGTGTGCAGTGCACATGTTTGGTGAAAGAAAGCCTTTCCTTGAGATTTTTTTGCCAGCAGTGAAAAACTCATCCATAAACAACCTTAGTGGCTTGGCAATTTCGCTAAGACTTGCTTACAAACAAACTAAACTAACAAGTTTTAAATGTATCTAAAGTTTAGGTAAGTTTTTCTATAAAACCGTTTCAAAACAATGTTCTTTAGACAGAGGTATGTGTATGCATTCTATGGGTGCCAAATATGTAAATATATATCTATATATTATATATGGTTGGGGAAAACATACCATATATGCATACATACATACATACATACATACATACATACATACATACATACATACATACATACACACATTCATACATACATACATACATACATACATACATACATACATACATACATACATACATACATACATACATACATACATACACACATTCATACATACATAACATAACATAAAATAACATAACATAACATAGCATAGCAAAGCATAGGATAGCATTACATTACATTACATTACATTGCATACATTACATACATTACCTACATTACCTACATTACATACATTACAGACATTACATACATACATATATTCAAATATACACATATACTTATATACACATATTCATGTATACATATATGCATATTTACACAAATACATAAATACATTTATACATAGATACAAATATACATATATACATATGAACATATTTACATATATACATATTTACATCTATACATATATTCAAATATACATAAATACTTATATACACATATACATATACATATATACACATATACACATATACATACATATATACACATATATACATATATACATTTACACACATTCACATATATATATATACATATTAAAATATATGCAAAGAAAATTATATATATGTACATGTATATTCATATAAACATATATATATATATAAATATTTATACATACATATATATATATATACATATTTATATTTATATATATATACATATGTACATGTATTTACTTATTTAAGTATTTTCATGTATGTATATATATAAATATTATATATATATCACAAGGCCGCTTCATTTTGTCCCGCTGGTGGCAAGTCTTCCCAGTCGCTGAGAAATCAGCGATGAAACAAAGAGGTGGTAAACACCAGGCTGAACGTTCTTCCAATGAGTGACAACCACACCAGAAAAAATACCTGGAAATCATCCACCTCTCCAATCATTCAATTCTTTGACTCGTCAACCAGAAAGGAAAAAATCAAAGGCTCAGCGGCTTCAGCAAACAGTTTAATTACATCGCGACTACGAGGAGACAACTGCGCAAGGAGAGACTGTGCAGCAACCTCTTGGATATAATGTTCAACCGTCTTCAGCTGGGCCCATCGACCTCTCCACTGTATCAGGCTTAAGTCTTCACTTTGAAGGTAAAGAGCAGTAGCCCCGCTGCCACGCAACACTGCAGGAGTCGCACCTCTCGAGTGCATCGAAACTGATATCCCTAACTTGCTGAGCACTGCATTCCAGCGCCTCCGGTAGGCAGAGGCTCCGCCCACAAACAAAGGAGCTGTTGGCGTCAAAGAGCCAAACACGGCAGTGACATAAGCAAGAACTGTTGGGTCATCAATCTTGAAGTGTTGTTTCCTGGCAAATCTAGCCGTCTTGGGATTCCGAATATGTATATAGAATACAGGAGAGTCATTCAGTGTATCAGCTGGTAGCAGTAGGTCTGAACGGAGCAAATGGACAAACTCTGCAGGGTGCAGCATCCCCAGGAAACCAATGAGCGTGACGCCCAACCAGCGATGCCACTTCCAAATCAAACACAAAGTGGTCATTGCCCGCAGAATAGGCGCTGACAATACAGGCCTACAATGCCCAGGCTCATGCTGTTGCCACTTCCTATCAATCTGCCAAGCTGAACTGAAAAATGGTCGTAGGTGAGGAAAGGTGTCTTGCATGGCCGTGATGGTATACACAAACATGTAGCGAGGAAATCCACCAGAAAACAAACGCATGCCATAAGCACGTAAAGCAAGGGGCCCCGCAACGAAGTCCCAGCCAATAGTTTCCAGTGTTAATCCAAACTCAGTTGATAACCAGTCAGAAAAGCTGTCCAAACAGGCGCTCATTCTTTTTGACGTGGCTTCAGCAAAACCAACATTCATTGACAGGGGACCCCTCGGCACTCGAGTCTTGGCCGCAAAACCAGGACCGGGGTTCCTCTCAATGTCTCCCCCTAGCAGGAGCAGCAGGCGCAACCATCTGGCTGCAAGTTTGGTGCATTTCGAAGCCTCTAGGACACGATCAAAGTGATCAAAACCACCTCGTCGCAGTTCTTCAAGCCAGACTGGAGGGACCTTACTGGGAGCTGGCACAGGGCGGTTTCGGGATGGCGCATCACTACGGTTCTTTGCAGAAGCTATATGAAAACCACCAGGATACAAACCACCACCTATTACATACCCTAAAGACCCCTGCAAAACTCGACAAATTGCGCGACTGCTTGAACGACCCTTGGAAGTAGCCCCAAGGGCCACACGTGAATCAAGCAAACTGACAATCCTGCTGTTTGGATGACGTTTGGCACAATGCTTCAACAGAGTTTTGTGAACACGACATTCCAACACATTGATATGACCTCTCTTCTTGAACCGGTACCGTAACAACTCTTTGAATGGAAGGGAGTCGGCAAGCTCCTCAATCCATTCGGGGTCTTCATGAAAGGGACGTGGTTCAGCTAAAGGAATCTTAGACAAACCTTGAGGCAAGTTGACCTTGTGGCCAATTCTGGCAAATGATAAAACCTTGGCTGACAAAGGGACTACAGGTACTGAGCCATGGCGGGCTTGCAGAGCCCCAGATGCAATGCGAGCGCACAGCAACTTTGGGTAGGAAGCTGAAAAAGCTGAAACCATCTCTCCCGCCGTAGGAGCGCGACCGTAAACCTCAAGCACAGACGGTCGGCACATCTCTGAAAACTCAGTGACTGAGGCCTGAGTAAAAGAACCCTCTATGACAAAATGCTCAGCAGATGAAGAACACTGACAAGGCTGTTCAAGTGCTAGCATCCAAGGCTTATTGTGCAGCCATTTTGAAGGCTTCTTGAAAGGTGATCCAAAGGCGCAAAAACACATGTGAGTTATGATGCAACCACGAAACACCATCCTTTGAAAAATGTCCAAAAAGAACATCACTGAAGACCCAGGCTGTTCCACAGAGAAAAAGCGTCCGGAAAGCAAAACCAAGTTCATCAGGAAAGCTGTCCTGATGGCTAACAACGTATGTTCCTTGGTTAAGGCATCCTGCATGTCAAAACCGGCTGGAAACCTCTTTGACCTGATCCTAGGCCTGCGCAATGTGCCATATGTTTTGCACGGAGGTCCTGCATGCCAGTCTTCAATGACACCCCTTGCAGCCAGACTAACAGCTTGATGAAAAACACTGTCGTCCAAAAGATCGCCAAAACCGTCATGAACTCGAAGTCCCACAGCCTCATGCGCCAGAGACCAGTTTCCTTCGCCTCGGAAGAGTTCAATGCAGTCAAATAAAACCCCTTCAGAAAGGGAGCAGGGGACCTTGAGAACAAGTTCATCCCTATACACATCGAGATTTGGAGGAACAGGATCTTCAAACTCTTCACCTAAGGATGACAACACAGATGCAGCAGGATTCAAAAGCTGGGTGTAATAACCCCGCTGTTCGCTATGGCGCCACAACTCTTGCAATACACGCTCATGCTCAGGGCTTTGGCAGATACCAGCCCCATCAGGGCTGGCGTCAGTGCAGAAAATGAAAGGAGCGTACGAAACTCGCAAATCAGTCATGCACACTGGCCCCAAACAACTCAACGCCATAAGCTCATTCCGAGTCTCACGACTCAGCTGAAACAGCTGATTCTGAGGCAAGCCGCGGCCATCAGTAAATGCATGAGCGAGCACTGCAAGAATAGCTCGTCGGTACATCAGCACATGGATCCAGCACCCCAGAAGGCTCGCAAGAAGCCGAGGGCTAGCAAATCCTCGCTGGGCAACTAACACAGTGCACAACATGAGAACAGCAATCCTGTGTCTGGGTGCAGAAACAATCCCAACTTTACCATCTAGCTCAGCTCCTAAAAACACACCATCTGAAACAGCGCGCTGTTTCTTCTTGGGATGTTGAACCAGCTTCACTTGTTTGTAGGCACGCTCAGCGCCGGCAAACACAACTGAATCTCGGAGCGGTACTTGGTTCCTAAACTCGGAATTGGATACCACTTGAATGCCGATGTGATCATCTATAGACAGCCATTCCAAAAAGTTAGTCCGGGGAAAAGGATGACGATAGCACACCCGCTCCCGGTCAAACATACTGGCAGCCAAGAATCTCAACACATTGCAATGCGCTTGTTGGGCAAACTCCACTGCCCAGCTGTCTCCCATTGCAAGGGCATTCAGCGATAGGACGCACGGTCCCCAGTGCGCGGAAGGGTCAAAACATGACAAATGCTGCAGCTCTGAAGCGTTAAACAATTTGCCAATGCTGTTCCGCTTTGCTCGCTCTTTCGGGATTTTCACTGTGTAGTACATTTCCGCTAAATCATCGGCTGAAATCCGGAGCCGAAACCCTGGAGGCAGATGGATCAAAGCAAACATCGAACCCGGTGCCAACTGTTTGGTGTAATGCGAAAAGGACCGCATGCGACTATTGACAGTCTGAGGGTTAAGAATCAGCCGATCATAAGTGTCGTCCTTAGGGACTGCAAACATGCCAACGGCTTCATCCCAGTTAATCTCATCAAGTCTAAAGATTTTACAGGCCCCTTTAGAGTCCCACTTAGAAGCCAATGCAAGTAACTCTGACTTGCTGCAGTGAACTCTACCCCTTGGTTGATCAGGCCATTGCTCAGGGGGGAGCCGAACCTGTGAGGGGTCTAAGAAGGCTTTCTTTACAAGAGGATCAACTAGGTAAGGAACCGGGTCAAAACTCGGACTGTGCTCCCATTTAATCCGGTCGGCCACAACAGGCTTAGCAACTGATTTAGGCATATGGGTTACACCCAATGGGGGCCTATTGGTGTTATGCTTAAGCTGGGATGGACCAGGAGGATCTCTATCCTGGGCGCCTGCAGGCGCAGGCTTGGATGAATAAGGATCCAGCTGACTTGCAAGGTCAAAAACTAATTCATCAAGGTCCACTTCCTGGTTACCAGGCAGTTCCTGACAGGCACGCAGCAGCATGCTGAATTTTTCACCACAGCGACCCAAAGATTGTGAAGATACGGGAGAAGCTCTCACAAAGTGGTCGATCAACCGTTCAAGTCTGCATACCATGTCCCACTGCTCGCTAGAATACCCAAAACCTGCACAAGCTTGAGGAGGAGGTTTGATAGGGTGACCAAGGGCTTCCCAGTTAAGAGTGCCTATCACTAGTTGAAGCAGTGAGTTACGGATCTCTTGGAACTTGCGGCGTCGACGCCTTTGGGGCGACAGTCGTGCTGGACCCGTCCATCGCCAAACCGGCATGGGACACGGCCACAGGTCGGGGCATGCTGGAGCCCCGTGCACATTGCGGGAACAAAGCTGAATTGACAGCTGGATAAATTTCCCAAGGCCAACATGAACAGCTTTGCTATGCGAAACAAAAAACTCTAAAACCTTTAAAAAACTTACAGGTTGGTCAGAAGGCTTGAAGAGTGGTATTTCACTATCAACCTTAGGCTGGGAAAACTCTGCAAAATGCTCAGCAGATGAGGCTCCGGCAAAATCAGAATCCCTAGAATTGCACATATTCCCCACGGGACTCAGAACAGGCGCTACATCTTTGCTGGGCAAGAAAACAGCCTCTACTGACCTCAGCTCAGGGCTCACTAAGCTGCTGCAGACTCGCTTGACTCGGCTTTCGCTTTGGCCTGCGCCTTCTTCGGCTTCCAGGGGCGCCGAGTGCCTTTGGGAGCTTCTTCGTCTGCGGGATCTTCCTTGCTGGGCTTGTCTGAAAGCTTCGGATTTTTCAGCCGCCCCTCGAGATAGTCCAGGTCTTTGAGGTAGGCGATATTGCCCGCCACCCACGGGGCTGCCGCTAGCTTTGCATATGGAGTCAATCCGATCCGCCTGCGGTTCTGAGAGATGCTTTGCAGGTTGGGATCGGGCATTGCAGACAACAGCCACCCGAATTGGCAACGGCCCTGGTCTATTGACAACTGCTCTACCATCATCAAGCCGCGAGCCATGAGGCCCATGGAGAACTCGTTCTTGGCCTCGTAACTCATCTGCCAGGACACCGCAAGAAACTGAGCCATGTAGGTGAGCTGCCTTTGATCTCCCAGCGGCATGCGCTTTTCCACATAACTCCGCATCAGGCCGCTGTTGACTTGATCTGCAGGAAGACCTAGATCGTTGGCTGCATTGGTCGCAATCAACTTTCCAGTCTGCTTCACATCCTCCATGGTCTTCAAGTAGGCATCGCGGGCCACACAGCCCTTGACTCCGCTTTGCGAGCTGCCTCCTTCGCTGCACAAGGCGGCGGACACTGGGTCCTTGGCTGCAGGCAGCAGCCTTTGCATCAAAGCCGCTGTCTGCTTCATCTGTAAAGCCAGCAACTGATGCAGCGGGTCTGAGGCTGAGTTGAGCACTTTGGAAACCTCGTCCTCTGCGTCTGCCCCCGCCTCCAATTCTGCGAAGGCATCTTGGGCTGCTGACGGAGCTGACGCAGGAGCTTCTGACTTGGACAAGCGCTGAGGAGCGGGTCCGGCAAGGGCTCGCAACCGCTGCATAGTGTCTGGAGCCACAGAACCTCCCAATGCACTGGGACTGAACAGCACTGAACGACCTGGACCATGAGGGCGAGGCTCCAAATCCGGCAGAGGAGGAGCTGTGACAGTAGGGGCCGCCTGTTGGGCTTCCAACTGGGCTATACGCTCCTGCAGCTGCTGAACTACATCTGCGCTCACTTGAAAGCCCTCGGCTTCGCCAGCAATGAGTGGAGGAGAGTCGCCAAAAGCATCCCCTTCTTCGCCAGTGAAGTACTCGTGCAAATTGTCGTCCAACTCGGCCATCTCTGCAATCCAAGTTTCTGCAGCTTGGAGAGCTCCACGAGATGCCGGGCGAGCAACGGCTCCTCGAACCATCATCCGCAGGAGACCCGAAGAGGCAGAGCCTCGGAGGGCAGGAGTTCGCGCAAATTGCGCTGCAGCATCGGCCATGAAATCTACTAGCAGCATTGCGCCGGTCCCAAACTTCCGGCCGGCTGAATCCTCTAGGGGAACCTCTACTTCCTTCTGCGCCACCAAACTGTTGCCTTCGTCGTCGACCAACTGTTCCAGCACGCCCAGGACTTCTTCGAGCACGGGGAGTAAAACCATGAAACCAGAGGGCCGGCATCGCAACAAATGGGCAAGTATCCGGACTTCCTGATCACCCAAAGTTCCTGTCAAAACTGCAGTGGGCAAAACACGCTTTGCTGCCACTTGTAGGATCTTCTCGTGGAGGATGTCAAAAGTCAAAGGCTCAGCGTTACCTCCGGAGGCCATCTTTGAAATTGGCAACCTCGAAGGAACACTTCTGCTTCAACAAGGGAAGGAAAGCCGTGGGAAACACTGCCCTCCTCCAACGATCCGTCCACCACCAATTGATCACAATACACACGGTACTCCTTGGTGTAGAAACCTCTAGGGAATTGCCTGCACCTAGCCACAACGTACACCTTGTTCGGAATGCGAATGGAGAAACAAGGAGAAGTAGCCTGTTTGTCAAACAAACCTTGCAGCACCCTGTGAGCAGACACACCTGCACGAAAAGCTCGAGCAATGCGGGCTCGAGGAGTCCAGTGAGGATCCTGTGAAATCAAAACTTGGTGAATACAAAAATGGTCCAAATAGGGAGGCAGCAAATCGGAAAGCTCTGCAGCAGTGGTGGTGCGAGTCAGCTGAAAAACAAATTCCTCAGACTGTTCCACAATTGCCCACTCTGGTGCAGGTGAATCTGACTCAGCCCAAAATTCCACGCCAACAACCGGGCGACCAGCTACTAAATCTGTAGGCAGAGAAACTGCTTGAGAAGGGCCAGCAAGCAGAGGTGCAGCGGGGGAGTTTGAAGGATCAACAGCGTCAGCCACACGCTGCGGTTCACCGACTGCAGCTGACGCAGCCGGCCAGAAACTGCGAGCAAGGCACCCGCAGAAAACTTTGGAAACAAACTCGGGCAGATACAGGCCGGCACTGCTCATGCACGGTGGTATTCCCTGAAGCGATCCCTTAGTTCCACAGGTCCTCGCGCAATAGGGTAATCCTGAATCAGAACCCCAGCCGAGGAAATGCAGTGCCAAATCCAGTGGCGGCACCTGGCAGAGATCACACAACAGGCTGCCAGAAATCCAATCCAAAAGCAGCACGTTCCAGTGATTATGGCACCTAGAAGCAAGGCTGAAATTGAGCACCCAGGGGAACTAGCGGGGAACCACCAGCGGAATTCCCTAGCAACTTCGAGTGCGGACGTGACAAACGCCACACTCATGAGCCGAGAAGCTGCTCTGATGGCCACGCAGCTTCAGATTCAACTGGCAAGTGATGCAGGCATAATGGGTGGACCCCCACCAGTCCGCCGGCCAACTGGCTCTCGGTGATGGTCATCACCTGGAACGTGGGGGCCGGGGGCCCCAAATGGGACAAAAAATGAAAATAAGGGTCCTGATGGGAAGACATGGTGTTCCACTGGGAGACAGAATTATTTGAGTATAGTTATCAACTCATAGGTATTTTTACTTTGGCATTACTTTGGTGATGGTTTTTTGTTTGCCTCCAAGTCAGTTAGAACAAAACCTGTTTTTTCTATACATTCGGTGTCCCAAACTCGCCTGCCAGTCAGCCGGAAACCTGAGCAAAAGTGGTTGGATGTTTTTTCCACTCTTGGTTTCTAGTCTAGTCCTTGAAAAGGTTTCTGCTCTAGGCTTTGAAAAACCAATCCAGAACGGACAGTTTCCTTTTTTTTTGCCCACCTGCTATCGCTAGCAGATCACGCTGCTTTGCTGCCACTAGAGTCACTAGAGATTCGAAAATTTATGGTTTGGTGTTCCTGTTCCCAAACCGAGAAACACTTCACGCAAACCGACCATTCAGGCTCAACAGTCAAAATGGTTTCCTTGACAAAGTAGGCACATTCTTCATTCACCACGACTTGGTCACCAGGTGAGAAGTGCACAAACCAATTGTAAATCCACAAGAGCAAAGCATTGATGCGAACATCTTCGCTGCTTGTAACGTCGGAGAAAGGGGCAACATCACCATTGCCAGCTACGACTTGAAAATCATATCCATCAGGGATCTCACTGCCATACCACGGAATCCCTCCTTGGTATGAGACATGTGAAGCCAACTAAGACATGTGAAGCAATAGCATGAATTTAAGTCGAGATTCCCATCTTTCTAAGAGCAGCTAGCGAATGCGGTTCCACAGCCATCAGTCGATCAATTGCCTCCAAAACCTTCTGTGGGCTAAATCCTTGATACAAAAACTATGGAATGTAGCTTGGATGACAATAATGTGCTTCCAATGTATGTTTTTTTGACGATCCATTCCATAATCCATTTAATCGATGTGTTTCCAATGTGTTTCCAATCCCTCAATTCAGTCCCTTTTTTTTGCCGATCGATGGCATGCGGTGGCCCAGGTCACAGTCAGCTCCCAACGCAAGGCATGCAGGCGACGCTCAGTCTGCCGTGGGATCCTGCCAACAAAAAAACTAATGGTCCATGGTGTTGGTTTCAATGGTTGATTGATGTATATTGATTGATTGATTGATTGACTGATTGATTGATTGATTGACTGATTGATTGATTGAATGACTCATTGATTGATTCAAAAACAAGTGAGATTCACAAACAATTGATTGAGATGGACAAGATCCACTCTGAATCTTGAAATACTCAGTCCTCAATTTCATCTTCAACTTCCTCTGCTTCCTCCTCGCCCTCTTGGTCGTCCAGATCCATGTCCCCAAAAACATCAACATTCGGGGAATCCACCTTCCCTGGCTCAGGGGCTGAAGAAGCCTTGATCTTAGCCTGGGCTTCGCTGATGGCTGTGTTTCTCATCGATTCCTGGGTGGCCAAGATTGGCAATAGATTTTTGGGAGTATCAGGATCAAATAATATATATATATATATATGTATATATATATACACAGAAGGTGTGTATATATATATATATATATACAGAAGGTATGCATATATATATATATACAGTACATGTGGATCAGGATGCAACCAAAAAACTAAATAGACCATTGCAGTATTTGTGGCAACCCAGCCATTGGGTCAAATGTTTGGTGACATGTGACATGTGTTTCACACAAAAATGTGTGTATCACAACTCCACATTTGAGAAATTTTGAGAATAGATGAGATTTCGGTTAGGTTTGACAAATGGGGTTGCAAAAATAAATTCGCAGTGGCAAATACCTTCGTTGAAACTCTGGTGGGTGGACTGCTTGGTGGTCACAGGTAATACTTTGAAGAATGATAAACATCTTTGAAGAATGATGGTAATAAACCAGGATTGTATAAACAGATGCACCGGTATGATATACCCCTGGGTCTGAGTTGATATGCCATTCCCATGCCAAGCCACATACAACGCTTGGCCAACTTCCACGGATCCTTTGGTTCGAATCAGCTCAGCTTTGACTGCTGCCTCAGGAAAAAAAAAAACACACATGTTTGACGCCAAAATGGATCTGAGAGATTCACTGCAGCTTACCTGTGAACTATGAAAGAAGAATCTATGTCATAAGATAGCTTTTGAATCATTGTCACCAAGACACAGCAATTTCTGCAGTCTTCTCAGCAGGGACATCTTGGTGAGGCTTCACCTAAGATTGAGCATTTTGCCAGGTGCCCCCTAGACTAGATCCCCTATTTTTTTAATGAAATCAAGTCACACGAATCACTTCCTTTTGGAAAAGCTTGATGCTCCAGATGCCATTGGACTTGTACATGGATGCACAAACCGATATGTGGTCGGGATCCCGAACTTTTCCACAGGATGCCGGCCGCTTCATCCCTGAAGATGCTGCAGAGGCAGCAGCAGCAGGGCGCTTGAGAGTTGCCTTCGGTTTGGCTTCCTTTTTTTTCGGGGAAGGTTTGGGTTTCGGTCCCCCCAGAGCTTTTGCAGTTGCCTTCGGTTTCCTCAAAGCCGGTGGTCGAACTTCTGCTTTTGGTGATGACTCCGGAACTTCATCATCAGATAGTTTGTCCACCGAATCTAAAGCTGGCATGGCTCTACAATCTAAACAAGTATGCCCGATCTTGACAAACCTCTCAATGGCCGCATTTTAGAAAACATATGATATATGATTTTGGACGATCTTGGACACATGTGCCAATGACATTCAATGTCAAAGTCTGTAGAATTTTATGCCGTGACAATTCAATCAAAACCGCACTTGGTGCACAGGTGTTTCCACACCACCATCGATGGCTGGACGCTCCGCCCGCAAGCCCAGAACACAGCTGCCTTGACTGGGCCGATGTCCCAAGACAAAATAGCCCAGTGAATCCCTCAAATTTTTCACTGGGCTGGTTGGTTTTGAAACAGTGGTTGTGCAACCGTAGTTTCAACATGTTTCAACCACAGGACATTCTTGGCCAGTGGCAGACTTCCCAAAGTGGGCTTTTCGCCTAAACTATGGATGCTTTGTCCACCCATGAATCACTGAAGCTTGATGGCCGATTTGGCAGCTACAGTGGTGACACTGGTGAAGTAGTACTTCGGTTTCACCGGGGTAATCAGAGCCGGAACCCCTTCTTGCACTTTGACCTGCAGGGTCCATTCCAAGTAGGATAAAGACGGGGATGTTTGACTAAGACTTGGAAATATTGTATATATCATATAATACTTTATCTTGATACAGCATTCACATGTATGTAAAAACATGGGTTATTGTAAACCTGGGGGTATGTTTGAATCCATTCTAGCTGCCTCCCAGACTTTGGCAATGTTGCCTGACTGAATCAGCTTGTCATAGTCCGCAAAGCAACCCCCAAATTGGGATGCACGAGCTGCCATGAGATCAGTCTCAACACGCTTTGGCCTGAAAACGTTGACCTTGCTCTTGGGCTCGATGTTGTACCGAAATGCTTTCGGTGTGCCATCTGCCTGCAAGGTGTTCTTTCAAACCATCGCTTGAAAAAAGGTTCCATACCATAATAGGGGTGTTTAAAAACTTTTGGGCACATGAATTCACAATAAACAGAACCCAGTGTAGTGATTATTCAACCCAGTCTCCTTCAGCATTGGGCTTACATTGTGGTCCATCATCAATGCTTCTGTAGCACCACGTGTTTTGGTGATCCAGCAAAACACCTCCGAAATTGTCATGATCTCCTTGCTTGGGTTCCCATCAGAACCAGTGGTCAGCAAAATCACCAAATCCAGGTCGGACTGGATGATCCAAGGCAGCTGGTCGGTCACCAGTGTTGCATCTCCTAATGGAATCCCGAAATACTGGGTGAAAAGTGTGGAAGGGAAAAGAATTGCCATACTAAATTGTCATACATTTTTTGGGTTGGAAAACAAACGGTAAACAGATCTCCTGTGGGAAGCTCTTGGAAAGACCCGATGTTGAAGCCAAACAGCTCACGGGCTTTCAGCTCACAGTTCTGAACCTCATCGTTGAAGATCCAGAGGCTGCCATTGTTGCTGTCCTTGCCAATGGCCAGAGAGGCCTGCTGCATGCTGGCTTTGCAGACCAGCCTCAAACGATCATCAAAGAACACGGGAGAGAGTTTGATGATTTCCTGTTTTTTTTCAATGATTCTTTTTATATATATAGATGTTTGATATTGTTTATACTGTAAAATCTATTTTGCCGAATCATGGAAATCAATCAAGTAGCGTTTTGGAAGCATTGAATTCATCCAGGGTCTTGGTTTCGAAGTTCACTCGCTTCTCAGTGTCGGGGATCGCATCATCACCAAAATCTGGGGAAGCCACGGTGCGGTCTTGACCCCCTGAGCCAGTGTCATTGCCTTGAATCCCCTGTGTTGAGGAAACTGGTGGTTCCCCTGCCCCCTTCAAAGCTTGGGAAATAGTCTTGGCCGCTGCGACCTTGCTATCCAGGTCCTTGAGCTGCAACGCATGGCTGGACAAGTACTTGTTCTTCACCAAGTCGGGAATTCTGAGCAAGTGGGACAAAACATATTTCCCAAGTATGACTTGAGAAAAATATCAGATATTGATCTTTACATGTATATAGAGTTATTTATATATATATATGTATATAAATGATGTGTTGATATATATATATATATACACATATAAATGACATATATATGTATATATATATATATATATCAATGACACATATATATATATATACACATGAAACATGATATGTCTATGTTCATTGTATATCAATGTAATCATTGAACCTGGGGTTTGAATTTCAAGTATCAACATAACAAAATACGAAGAATATAAATGCATTGAAAGGATCTTCAATTGGTTGTCAGCCACAATCAAAATTTCCAGCGTGGGAATGGGCTCTGCAAAGGACGAGGATGGACGGCGCGATGGGCCCGCCAACTCGCTTTGATCAAACCATTTCGACATGAACACCCCGGCAACATTGGATTGGTTTTTATCCATCATCGAAGCATCATCCTGAAGATACAGCCCCATGTAGTGAACTGATGGGGCCTTGGAGTCCTCCACCAATGCCTTGAGCTGCATGTTGCTGCAGGCTGCACTCCACTCCGCAAACCTTTGGCGTGGAATCCAAGTCTGATTCCGGAAAAAAAACCATGTCAGATTCAGAATGTTCCAGGAATATACCATATATGTTTTCCCAAAGATGAACTTCATTTTTTGATGAGGAACCTATTGGGCACGCAGTCCACAACCAACACCGGGTGTCCATCATTCAACTGCAAACCCTCCAACAGCTTGGCAATGATGTCCTGGGTGGCTGCTATGCCACGCTGCTGCACCTGACAAGGATCAGCAAATGCAAGGAACTCACAAAAATTTGTGGAAAATTGCTAAGTTTGTTGAACAACTTGTTGAATCCAACAACAAGGCACCCTCCAGTGTGCAGCTAGCGGGCGATCTTCTTCAGGATTTTGCAGTTCGTTCACCCTGCTCCTTTCCACTGAATTGATCGACCCCAGCATTGCCCTCGACTTGCTGAACTCGATGTTCTTGTGTGAGCCGCATGTCAGGGCCAGACCTAAAGCACACACATAATGTCTTGTAATTCTTTGGTGTCGAGAAACCATGATTCCGAGACACATTGCTGGGAAGTCTTGCGCTTGTCACCCTGGTGGGTGCTGGACAGGAACATCAGAGCAACTTCGTTCACGTCAAACGCCCTTGGATCACATACCCCAAAGCACGCACTAGACAGCATGCTGCAACACAAGCATCATACCACGAGCAAGCCATATCAATGGTATACCCCAATGCTTTCAAGTATCGCTACTGCTTTGTCCTCTAAGAGGCGCCGATTTTTGAGAATCGCTGTGTGGGTCGTTGATGAATGGGCTTGAGGCATCAAGATGAAACCCATGCTGTTGGAGTTGCCCCCGCAAACAGCTTGGCACAGGCTGAGACTTTCGTCCACTGAAAGTGCACCTCACATCCGCAAACGATACTGCACCAGAAACACAAGGTTGAAACAGATACAGCCAAAGCACGGCTAGGCCAGAGGGTGCAGTCAATGATCATGATAGTCAACCTTGGGATATGCATGGGTTTGTCAATCAATAAGTGAATCGATTTAAAGATTTGAAGCTTAAACATCTCAACCAGGAAACGTTGAGCGTCCCAATGCCGCTTGTTTTGAAACAATCTCTCCATGGGCCAAAGTGAGCTGTTTGTAGGAGACAGCACAGTGACGTTCCTCCATTAGTTCTCGCACTGCCTCCTTCCCCTTCTCGTATCTGCTGCTGAGGTAGAGCAAATCAAGCCCACCCTGACCAAACAAAACAAAACACACATTGAACTTGAGAAAAGTGAACAGCCATCATCGGCCTGTTGGCTGGCATGGACATGAAATTTCGATGCCCACTCTTGCATCAAGATCAAATCCGCATCCACCGAGAGCTGTGTTTGGGCAAAGGTAGTTTGGAGCAAAGCTGCCGACAACCTCATAGCAATAGCAAATGGTTCATGTTTGACTGGATAGCATCCTTCTACCCCCATTACCTACAATAAACTTGTATTATCTTGTATTCCTACATTTTTGGCAATCAATCAGTTGTCATAATTTTCCAAGTTGTTCCAAAATGTTGAAATAGTCTTTTGTTTTGGGCCACCAGCATTCCCGCAGATTTACGCCATGAGGCTCTGCAGCTTTGGCCAGCTTGTCATCATCGACCTGCACGAGGCGCCAACTGGACTTGATCGGGCAAAAGAAGAACCAAATGAATTTGGGAGAGCCGCATGGATCAGTAAACAACATGGTGCATATCTCACAACTGGCCTTTTGGTGATACTTTGCCAAGTGAGCTTTGAACAGATCAACCTTTTCGACATCAGCTGGTGGCACCGAATTTTGCAGCATCACCATCAGGTCAGCATCGGCATGCCGGTTCATGAACCTGCAGTCAACAGGCCCATGAACAGTTTGCTGGTACCAAGGTTTCATGAATGTATGGACTGAACTTAACAATTGGTTGAATTGACAATGAGTTGAATTGACAGTGGTTTTAACCAAGATGCGTTGAGTGGACCTCGTTTCAAAGTAGCTGTTGGGGACCAATTCCTGGAATCTGGCTAAGCACGCCAAGAAAGCCCCGCAGACCCGTTGCAGCTGCTCCTGGGCTGGCCACTTAAATCCCACAAGACATTTTGTATCGGTTTTATGCTTTATACTTCATCCAACAAATACAAGAAAAAATCAAACATACTAATAGCTTGAGAAAATCCAGCTGAGACTGGCCCCAAGCTTTTCGCATCTTCGGGGCTGTGCTTTCAAAGTCTTTGGACATACGACGCAGAACCAAATTCAAAAGGTCTTCTGAGTTCACAAGATATCTATCCCATGGTGCAAATGCCGTGCCAGCACCCGAGTAGTTGGCATTGAAGATGCCCGCTGCTATGCCATCAGGCAGCAAAAATTTCGGTTGGCCCCAAATCCTGGAATCAGAAAATATGTGATGTTTTATGATGTTTACATTGTGACATTGCACATGCAAATGACACCCATTGAATTTGGATACCCAGCCTGACCAATTCCTTCAATGCCGTTTTGGTCTCAATGGAAACCATCTTGAAAAGGTTGGTAGCCGCACCGGCTTCTGTTCGACCAACCTGATACGCCGCTGCACAGGCTGCCACATTCTCCAACGCCTGAAGTCAGCTGGGGGCCCTGGAATACACTGGAGATCACTCAAAAATGTTGTGGTAACCCTGAATTCAGTGCTTTGTTTTTTTGGGGATGGCCTGCAACTTCTCAAGGGAAGTGTCAGCGCTGTACACACCACGGCACATCAGTTCCATCTGGTGGAGTAGGTTGAAGGCATTCGGCCGTCTGCGGATTGCAGAAGACCCCAATGTCACTCCTGCATGGAACCGGTTGGTTCAAGAATATTATTTTAGATGATTTTAGTTTAAATTGAGTTGATGACAAACATTCACAAACACTCAGAGCACCTCGGTTGGTTTGCACCACATCGGCCAAGTCCCCGGAAACCACAGTGCAGTAAATCACTCCAAATGACCTGGGCTGCAAAGATAAGTTTACCAGTTTGATTTTTTTTGGGGAAGCTTCGCTGAGGTCCATGCTGGATCACGCTCTGAGGCATTACCTGCACAAGCTGCTCTGATTTAGTCTTGTATTTTGCATTGACGTCAAATTTATTGTTTGAGCATTCTTTGAAATTCTTTGACTTTCATGAACCTAGCCTCCAAAAGATTCTGCATCTCAAAAACAGCCAACAGAACCAGTAGGCCGCAGCAGGATCTGTTCCACCCTTTGACACAGAACACTTCCTGTGGGCCAACCAGGCTGCTCGCATTCTCGGTGTTGAGGGCCAGGTCATTGGGGGAGATAAACATGCGTTTGTCGACTAGCCATTGCTGCTGCACCTGACATACGACGAATTTTTCAGTTCCTGGCACATCAGGGTTACTCTGCAGCCCATTGAGCATGATGAGCTGCGCCAGCAGTCTCTGGACATCCTCAGTCAAAATTCAAGATCAGAATGATTCATTGGAAATGATTCATTGAAAATGGTGTCCAGAATCAAAAAATAACTGTGTACACTGAAACAAGTGCCAGTTTTCGTTGTCGGCTGTTCCACGCAGCCCATAGTCTGCCCGATGTGGCAACTGCCAGGGTCTCATCAACTGAGGGCCAGCCCCCTTGAACATCGTCTCAGTCGCATACTTCCTAAGTAGATGGAACACTTGTGATATAATACTTCCTATGTGATGTGATATAAAACTTCCAGATATCATATCATAGTACTTGTCAACTTGTGATATAAATTTGTACCCTGCTGCAAATACCGTACAATCTTCCTAGGGACCTACTTGTGATATCATATGATACTTGTGAGATAAACTTGTCAACTTCCAATTGAGGACCTGACACCCCTGGGACTGGTGGGAAATTCGTTTCCACAAAGTTGTAAAAGGCCACGCTTTTCTCCTATCAGATCATCTTTTGCAGGTGATGCATTATGACGAAGAGATGCCTGTCCTTGGAATCAAGCATCTTGGCCAAGTACTTGTCGAGGGCACCATGCAGATCCACCACTGTATCCCTTAGTGGAAAGACTATGGGAAAGAGGTATGAAAGTGGTCAAAAAAATGGTGAGCCTAAGAATATATGATATATGATATATGGGATAACCATCAACATTCTTGAGTTCAAACAGCATAAAGTGAGGTGGTTGTGCCCCGAAAACATGGAAACATCTTTGCAATTCAGCATAATTCAGCTGAAAATCAACCACTCATTGAACATCTTCATGTGGGGAAGCTTGGCTGAATCCGCTGGTATCGACGGCAACTTTGTCTCCGACAACTTTTGGGCCTTGGATGAATCCTTCTTACCATCTGAGTTCCGCTTCTTCGGGGCCATTGCAGGCCTGGTTCCAAAGACAGGCACCTGCCATGTGTGGAAACTCAGACCGGATGTGGAAACTCAGACCGGTTGGGATGGACTCAACTAGAACCAGTAGAACCAGTATTTATCAAGAAGACAATGTGTAAGACCAAAGCTCCAATGGAATTTGTGCCGGATTACAGCCCCCAAAACAAGTTTTGTGCCGGATGGCACCTCCCCCAAACAGGTTTTGTGCCGGATGAGACCTATCCCCATTAGAGTTTGTGCCGGATGGCACCTTCCCCAAAAGCATTTTGTGCCGGATGGCACCTTCCACAAAAGCATTTTGTGCCGGATGACAACAACATTCTTCACAAGTTAACCCTGTAGTAGTGGGGTCCCAATGCACAAAATCAGGTCCACCAAGTGCTTGGTTGTTTGTGCTTGATGACACTGTCATCATGCACAAACACTAACTGAATGTATCCAGCTGATTTCTGCAAACACCCAAAAAAAGTCCAAGTCAAGGGTTAGCCTTTAGTGGGCTGGTTATGTGCTTGATGACAGTGTCATCAAGCACAAACACGAACACTTTTGAGATGCTGATGTTTGTGCATGAGGTCTATTCACAAACAGGTCGCTTTTCTTTGCTCCGAACCCCTCGAGCAGTGGTGGCAACCTAAGTCTTTGGGTATCCAATCCATGCTCTAAAGTCCACTAACAGTTTTTTTCGCTAAAGTATGAATGACTTTTTGTCCAAGTACTCTAGAAACATGTTTTTTCCACTAGCATGGATGGACTGCCCATAAGTTCATGAAGGAAACTTGGGAAGCCTGGTGATTTGTTTCCTTAGGAAATTGTGCTAAAAAACCACTGACCTATATAGTATACAATGACTTGTTTTTGTTCTTTACTCACCAGCTTCAACCATGGCACTGTCAACTATCGATATAGCATTGTCCATTGGGATCCCTTTAGACCACAGCATGGAAGCAGCTTTGTACAAAGCTCTTTGACGGTTGGCAGCGCTATACCGTCTGCGCTCATCAGCAGAAGGTCTTTCTGATATCAGATTCATCCGATTCTCTGCCTGGCCGGACTGTAGAACTATGAATGATACTTCTCCTTGTTTTTCCAATTGGTAATGTAAGACATGAGAAAAGGCATGCGGTCAAGGCACAGCTTCCAAGTCCTGTCCATGCGCCGGAGGTTCGAAGTGCACGCCTGGTCCAACTGCAGGCCCTGCAATGGGCAAACACCTGGGATGGTTGCTGCCGCAATTTCATTGTTTAATTATTCAATTTGTGCATTGGCATTATTTGGGCTTAGAACTGATAACTAAGACACCCACATTGAGATGTTCAAACCAGGAAATCGACCAACCATTCCATTGGCTAAGTCCTGGATACACTGAGCAGCCCGGGGCATGTTGAAGGGTGGCTGGCCTCAGCCCAAGTCGGGAACCAAAATCAGGTTGACTCTCACTTCAAGTTTGGTTTACATAATCCACTGCAAAACTTGGTATTGTTATAGAGATGTAAGTGAATAGGGCCAAAGTCTGGGGATTGGGCTCAACATGTCTGCATATTTCCGCAAGTTCTTGTTCTCATCGCTCATGGTATTCACGGGGTCAGGCTTGTAGACTGCACGGCACGGTTGTGTTCCCCCCCCCTATGAAACATTGAAAAAAATGAGTCCAAGTTAAGATGAAACCAACCACTGTGCCTGGAGGTGGCCGTGCATTCGACACTTCTGCAGCCACCGAGGCAGGCATGTACCAATACTTTTTGCCATGGTAGTTGGTGTCCGACATCCACCGTTTTGTCCTTCCAAGCAGATTGGTATATGATTACATTGAAAGTGAAATTGAAACACATCTTCAAATGATAGGCATGGGTGTGTCCTCAGAACCACATCCGATGGACTGCGAACCACACGCCGACGGCGCCAGAACTTGGTGTCCAACTCATCAAATGAAAGTCCTGCAAAACCAGAGTGATACAACAACAGTTGTTGATCCTACATAATTTTCTGCAACATAGTGAATGCAACATAATTTCTGCATATTCTATGTCTCCATGTTCTACACAACTCATGTTCGATCCTGTCGAAGAGATCCTCTCTAATCTGAACACATGGGGTGCCCCCGGCCCTCCTATGCCGCGCAAATGCGCCGAGCCGCACAGGAGCCCATAATGGGTTTTCCTGACGAGACAGCTGGATGCTCAGTGTGGGGATGACCATGATCACCAGTGTGGGTAAACCAAAGGTTTGAGACATGAAAATAGAATTGAAACATTCGATCAAGAAGCCAATCATGGAAGGTATCAAAGACCACCACTTCTCGAAGGGGCTCATTAACCCGCACTGATTTGTTGGCCAAGAAGTCTTCAAAGCAAGATTGGAAATCTGTGATGTTCTCCAGTGTGGGAAACCTCTGAAGCCATGATGATTTCAATGCAAAAAAACAATCTATGTCTTCGTGGCTATGGCCGCTGCGTAGAAAGGAAACTTCACATCCTCGCAGTGCATGAGATGCAATTTTCACACTCATCATTCTCAGACAAGTCTGGTGTTTGATTTCCTTCGCACAGTTGTCTGCCTCAAGATGCAGAAATGTATTCGGCCAGTGAATCTGATAGCTGGGGGGCTGGGATGGCTTCGGCTGGGCAAGCAAAGACATCATATGGGCTATCAGCTCCATAGTCCTTGAACCACTGGAAGGGCAATTTTGTGGGCTAAGCCCCACCAAGACAGCATGACCGTGGGCTATCACAGTGGTGTTTTGCATCCTGGGTCGTGACCAGGCATTGAACTCTTTGGCTTCTAGGGCTTCTCCTTTCGGATAGGAGTGTTTGGCTTGATCCATGCCATCCACTACCAAGCTCACCATTTTCACATGTGTATTGCTGGTGGCTTCGGCTCTGGATTGGGCTCTGTGGCCCCAGTAGATTTGTCTGTCCATGTATTGTTGTTTCAGATGAAATTTGTACATCTTCAATTGTGCAGCTCTGGCCGTGCTCTCGGGAGCTGCTTTACGATGAGGCGATGCCTCACGCAGACGCTGCACCTGGCATGATGGCTTTGTGCCCGGATTCGAAGGCGCTCGGAGAACCCTGCATCCACACCTCATAGGTTTGGCTGGACTGACAATGTATAAACTGATCCAAAAATAATTGAAATAACACAGCATGGTTGATCAACAATAGAGTCAATAGAGGCCCCCACAGATGAGAAGAGCTTCTTGGAAATTGTCATGTCTGGATGCTGGAGCTTGCAAAGCCGCCAGTAATCAGCAATTTTGCCTGGTGGTATGTGGCGGATGAGGCTTCTCTCCATCTGGGGAGAATCGAATTTGAACTTGCCCTGACGAGGTCGTTTGTTCGAGGAACTGTGATTCTGATCAGGCAGGGTCTCACCAGCTTGTTCCCAGAGTTCATATAAGAAGTCATATACAGCTTCTCTTTTGGCACTTTGCTTAGGGGGTTCACGTGGCATGTACCGTCCATCCAATGGAGCAAACTGTTGACAGCTCGGACTGCATCCATCAAAGTTCTAAAACGACCTTTGCCCATGCCCAGCAATTTGCAGAAACCTTTGTTGCAAACTTTGTGGTTGAGCAAACTCAAGTGCCGACATCCCCGACAGGACTCATCATGTCCTCGCATCAGTTGAAAGACCTTGGAACTTGTTGCAATTGCCGTTAAAAAAACCATAAAGTTTTTTTTTGGAACAGTGCAGTCTGCAGAATGTTTGCAAACTGATCCACACAGAATGTTGGAGCTCTGAGGATTTGACAAACTAATCCACAAAGAATGTTGGAGCTCTGAGGATTTGACAAACTAGTCCATGAAGAATGTTGGAGCTCTGAGGATTTGACAAACTATGAAGAATGTTGGAACTCTGAGGAATTGACATAATTGTCTTGCTCAGGCTTCTCCAACTGACAAAGTGTTTTCCGCAGTTTCACAACTTGATCGAACAAATCACCTCTAAAGGGTTTGAAGCAATCGCACGAGCACCCACACGAGCTCTGCACTTTGTGCCGCAATGCCTTCACATTAACGTCCACTGTGAAGGCAACCTGTAACTTCCGTTTTGCAGGCAACCTGCGTGGAACCCCTTGTGCTACAAGTTGCTGACCTGGTGAAGGCACTGCACTTAGCGCCGTTGGCTCATCATCGCTCAAGGTGTCTACTGGTGCAATTGTAGAAGCCATCCTTTCAAATCAAGGTTATTAAATGCAGTTAGTTTTTATCCTGGGGCTGAACCAATTTGTTTAAAAACTCCATCATTATTCATTGAAACTCTGTGTCAAAAGTTTGACCTAGCAGTCCTCTCCACCAGTGTTGCTGGGCTTTGCACTGCGACGATCACGCCAACCTAGGTCATCACATTGCATTGGATGAAGAAGGAGGCTGAGTTGTGTCAGATCTTGGGCCCGGACAACTAGAAACACAATCCCTTTCAAAGAATATGACATCAGGGCATCAGGAACGAATGTGATGAACTGCGATTTGTTTCTCAAATGGCCGAGAACAGTTAAGATATGATAAACAAATCCTTCAAACATGATAATATGTTAACCATAGATTTGCTTGGATAATAGTATAAAACAATTTTTGTATGATTGCACCGATGTTGGCTGTCAAGCGCAAAGATGCTATACTTTGATGTGGTTCCAAACCATGTGCTGATGTTGTATGCGACATATTTGATGTGGTTCCAAACCATTTTGTGATGTTGTATACAACATATTGTTTCAATGGTTTTTCCCTCCAGGTTTGATGGTGTAAAAGCACAGCTGAAGCCAAATGGTGAGCATTGAAAAGTTGGCATTCAAACACCTTGTCATTCAAACACTTTGGCATTCAAACACTTTGTCATTCAAACACTTTGGCATTCAAACAATTTGGCATTCAAACACTTTGGCATTCAAACAGGACAGAAGCACCTGCTTGGTCCAAGTGGGCCAGGGACCCCAGTCAGTCCGGGTGGTGAGCCGAAAAATCTACAGTGCCAACACCATACTGATCCGATAGAATTTGTTTCATCTGTGGGCATCACACTCACATGGTGTAATATCTCTGGCGTTCTTTTTTCATCGTTTTTCCTCAAGCATCCCAACAATTAGAATTGTCGATGGAAGCATCCAGCTTTACCATATTTAATTTCTGTCGAATTTTGAATTGACCTTTCGTTTCAAAAAAAGTCCAAAATGCAAAAACGTCGAAGTAGCTACTAGTCCCTAGTGATCATCTCTTTCGGCATGGCCTAGCATTTGCATTGCCAAGAAAGTCATAGCTGGCATGGCGATGTTGCCAATGCAACGGAGGCGAGCCTTTCACTCCTCCGATGTCTCATGTTCCAACCAAGTTTCCAACTTTGGTCGACATTCAGGGATCCATTCCTGTTGGGGCCACTTGTGCAAAATGTCCTTGTCGATCAGGCTCATCCCCTAGCACAAAAGACAAACGTTTACATATATAAGAGAAAGAGAGAGGGGGAACATAGGGTGGGACATATTTATAATACATATATATAATATAAACAACGCTTCAGGTTATCCTTTGAAATCCATTGTATGTGCTAGCAAGTGAAAATAACATACTTGATGAAAATATGTTATATACGGAACTTCCATAGTGTTGACAATTGGACATGATATACTGGATGAAAATATGCCACTGAAATTCCACAAGGTCTTCGGCCTCGAAAAACCGAAAACCCTTCTTGACGATCAGGAAGAAGCAGCGCTGGCGCCAGACCTCAGGACTGATGTTTGGAAGGAACATGTTTTCACTTGTACTGACAGAGAAAATCTAAGAAAGAGGCCTCTGCTCCGGCATCATGTCCGGTCAGTGTCACCCATCGGATCACCAGATTGCGTTTCTGGCATTCCTGCATTTATAGGTGCAAAGAAAATTACATTTAGATACATTACAGATTTAGAAATGCTGTCCTTAAGCAAGTAGTTCATAACATCTGCCATCGACAACACATTCCCGACGTTTTCCAAGACCATCCATTTCCTCAGTGTTTAAAAACTATTGCAACAGTTGAAATCCTTTAAACAAAATATGAGGAAGATGAGAACCTCAATTTGGCCCCATTGCAACTGAGCGTCAAAGACGGTTTTGAATCAAACAGTCTGAAAAAATGCCACAGTAAGCATGAGCGATGATCGCTCATGCCTTTTTTCTTGCCTGCGCGGCTCGTACCCTGGCACGTGAATTTAAAGGGCTTGCAATCAAATGATGTTGAATGAGATTTGACTAATTATGTGTCGTCAATGGTTTGCACACAACCGGCCTGACATGGGAAGCCACCATGGAGTCCAGTAATGGACTGTGGCTCCGAAAGGTGGTCCAACTCGAAAGTCGCAACATCACTGTGCACTGTGGTATGGGAATTGTAGAAGCCATCTTTGATGCGTGAAGCTATGACCTCCCTGCAGAAGGGGTCCTTCTCCACCTGAATGACGAAAACTGGAACTTGAAATTGACTGGAACAGAAATGATAAGAAAGGATTTAATCACAAACTGTTGCATGTCATAGAGCCTAGGCCCCCTGCAAATGCCAGTGTTTCGGCAAACCTTATAGCACTCTAATAATTGTACCAAAGAATAGCACCAAAACAAACCTTGAGAGATTTGAGAATGACACGGGGCCAAGCCGAGATCCAACCCGCAGATCCCTGCGAAGAGGGACGCAGCACGATGTTTTGGAATGCCCTGGCGCAGCAACATGATAATGGTTGCAACTTGATTGAAACTGACAAGTTTCGAAGGCCTGATTCATGCCAATCCACGGCATAGTCTTGAGCAAATCTGAGTACACCAAGCCGGGAGCTGGAGAGGACCAATTCTTCGGCAGGCCTCACCCAAAGACTGATGTTAAACCTTAAAGGGAGTCAACCAGTAACCAAGAGAAATCTGAGGTAAAGACCAGCCATGAATTCACCCAATTGAGGGGTGACGAAGCGCCCTGGTTCCATACCCTTCTCCTTGCACGCCTGCTGATAGGCACGGGAATGAAAGACCTGTGTTCCAAAGTCCTGCCAGGGAGAACCCACGTGCAAAATTCCACAAAGATTGACTTGGAAAGTAATAAATGAAAATCAAGGAATGACTTGGAAAGTAATAAATGAAAATCAAGGAAAACACCAATGTCAGCGGTCCCGGGAGCCACGCACAGATAAGTACTTCGTGTTTGCACATGTTGTTGCAGAGAAACAACCTGCAGTAGACTTCAATGCAAATGCCCACCATGATGTGATTGGAAGAAAAATTGAGGTCAGGACGAATGCACCCCCATGACTGAAGGGTCATGGCCTTTCCCGGCACCATCCCACCTTTTGCAGGAAGCTTCACATCCTTCTTTGGCTTCTTGCAAACCTTGGGTTTGTGAAATCTATTTGAAACCTATTTGTAACCTATATAAAGTCGATATGAAATCTGAAAATAAAACATATATATATATACATGAAGCCTATATGAATGAAATCTATGTGTATGAAATCTATATGTAATCTATCTAATCTATATAAGATGATTATTTTTGCTCATTGGATTCAGTTTGTATACAACAGTGTTGCAAACAAATCCATCAACCAAGTAGCCAAGATGACATTTAGCTTTCTCCGCTTGGCCAATGGGAAGGACTTCCATGACTTCACTGCTTGCCACCTGCCGTTGAGGTGCCCGAACTTGGGCCATCGGGTCGTTTGTTCCTGGCAAGATTTCGAACGATTTTGATCAAACAAATTAACCACTGGCCCCTTGACATGCCTTCTTAGCCAGCTTTCTACCGGCACCGCCAGGCACATCATCATGTTGAGAACTCAGAGAGTCTGTCCCAGGATGACTCGATTGACTAAATAAGTAGTGTGCCATTGGATGAAATATCCAAATTGAAAAACATCGGATTCACTAAATAAGTAGCGAGCCATTGGATGAAAGATCCAAATTGAAAAACTTCAGATTGACTAAAGAAGTGGTGGGCCATTGGATGAAAGATCCAAATTGAAAAACTTCAGATTGACTAAAGAAGTGGTGGGCCATTGGATGAAAGATCCAAATTCATAAACTTCAGATTGACTAAATAAGTGGTGGGGCATAGGATGAAAGATCCAAATTCATAAACTTCAGATTGACTAAATAAGTGGTGGGGCATAGGATGAAAGATCAAAATTGAAAAACTTCAGATTGACTAAATAAGTGGTGGGGCATAGGATGAAAGATCAAAATTTAAAAACTTCAGATTGACTAAATAAGTGGTGGGGCATAGAATGAAAGTTCAAATTGAAAAAACTTCAGATTGACCAAATAAGTAGTGGGCCATTTGCTGCAGGTGCATTGGACATCATTGGATTGAAACATGTTTCACACTAAGGCCTTGGCTCGCTCAAGTCTTCGATGTCGGAAAGAGGCATGCTTTGGCCCGGGGTCAGGTGCTAGCAGCTAAAGATCTGGCTTGAGAAATTGACAAGTTGTACAAGTTTTCATCTTTCATCTTGCAATTCAAAGATTTGGCAAACTGGTTTGAACTTCAGTAGAGAGACTGCACCGCTCCAAAATATGTTCATTTAGATCTAGCAATTGAGCATTGCTGCTGCATCGAAAATATACTGTCTTATGCTAACTGCCTCAATCCATGATAATATTGACCCAATTGCACACCGCTTCCATTTTCCCATTGCATCTTCTCCCCGCATGGATCCCATTGAAGCTAGGAAGTAGGACCAAAGTTTCACGGCCCATTCATTCAATCAGTTCTTCCAATTGATCAGTGTCATATCCATCGCCATCATTGGGAGGCGGCCAAACACCAACTAGAAATTCAAAATTAAACTCCCCAAGTTCCATTGCCTTTGCAGCCTCATCCATCATGAGTGCTACCTTGTGCAAAGCCACGGCAGGCTTATCAGAAGCTTCGGCGCTTCCCAAGTAGATCCTGGCCTGACGCTGGTTGCGGCTGGTAGTTGTCACTGATGTGTTGCATTCAAACTGTCCAATTAATGAAACTTGATGTGTCATTAGTTTGAATGAAACTTGAATAACAATCAAAGTGTCACTGATAGTGTCGTTTCTGTTTTGATACGCTAAGCTGATGGCAGATCGGAGGACAGTTTGTGCAAAGGCGCTCTTGCTGCAAGCCATGTCAAACTGTGTGCAAAGGTCCTCCTGGCAGTACAGCCATTTCAACGAAAATGGTGCTCTCCAAAGAAGATAAGAAAATCTATATAGAACTATACTATACACATATAGTGATATATATATATAATCTATCTATCTATCTATATATATATATATGTATATCTTTATATATATATATATATATATATGTATTTGGGGATGTCTCAAAATAGGGGTGCCTATATGGGTGCCCCAAACCTATGTTTTTACTTCAAAAAAAATATTTTTGGGCACCCCTATTTTGAGACATTCCCATATATGTATGTGTAATCTATCCATCTATCCATGTATCTATATCCCCAAATATATGTTTATATATATACATAGATTCATGCCCAATTGAGGTTCTGGCCATTTCATTTCCAGCCGGGATGTCCGCATCGAAGCTCGGGCTTCCACCACTAATCTCAGCCTTAAGCAGGCATGGTGATGCGCATGGATTAAGATGGGTAAGATTAACATCAAAGAAACAGAATCAAAAACTACAGAAACGATAATTGGGAAAAGTAACACAGATGGATCAACATTTCATGATGATTGCATCAAGGGGCTTCAGGATCAACTGGGTTTATTGTGGATTCATCAGAATCGGCAAAGGTGAATTGGTCCAGTAGGTTCCGGCGAACTTTGGGCTGCCATCGACTAGCAGGGCACTGCACATCTTGCATGATCCCAATAGACCTAGGGAAGAACGATGCCAAAGTATCAAACCATGCTTGTATACTTCCAGATATCATATCATATCATATCATGCCATAGATTTAGGACATGCACCATTGGTGCAACGTGCCAAGCACTGAGATGCTTGCTCCGGCGACCACTCGAGGATGGCATTCTGCGAGCATAGTTGAAAATGAACAAAAAAGACTATTGATTGATAGATCAAACACTTCTGCCTGTCGACGGTATGTAGTGACAGGTCCAGTACTGGGAGTCTCATCATCTTCCATTACCTGGGTTTGTGCTGTTTGATGCATCTACTCTAATATCAAATAACTATAATACATATGAAAACTGGTTTCGGACGACAATCAAGGCTAGTACCCGGGTGCGCGGTGTCCTTGAGCGAGGTGGCATAGCATCCTGGAACGGGTTGAAGAATACACTATCTTCACTAGGTTTGTTCATGCAAATAATTACCACAGGGTCCTTGGATGCATAGCTGGTCCTTCCAGAAGAACATGACATGTTCAATTTAACCTTGCAGAGTTTGACATTCAAAGAAAAGCACTGGATTGGGATTTCAACAATTCTATCATAAAATTTTCAGTTCAAACAAGTCTACCGTTGGTTCGCTTCAATTTGGGTTGATATATGTTGACATTGAATCTTGCCATCCGGGCTTCCCACCAAAAAGTTGGATGACCAACACCTGCATGATAAAACATAATAAGACATGATAAGACAAGACATGATAACAAAAGACATGATAAGACATCACATGATAAGACATCACTTCTGATCCATCCAGCGATGAGGCCTGGATTGGCCAAACGGAGGACCACAAGCTTGTTGTGCCCTGGCCATTGGCTGACGGTCCACCCCAAAAAAAGGAATTGAACCACCCAAATTCCAAAGAACCACATCATTTTCCCTGCCTCACTACCCCTCACCGGAAGTGAAGTTTGAGATCACACGGCCAACGGAAGGGTATAGTCAAAGAATTATGGAAACATTTGGCAATTTCGGCATGTGACAACACTTTGCCCCAGTGATTTCCACGCCACATGTGGGTTGACTGCTTGGGTTTTTTTTACCACCCATATTGGCATTCCAATTGATACCCGGATGATATTGATATAGGTTTTATAGTATCCATGATTCATACTGTACATATCAACCCATCATCATTGCTCAGTCTTGGGGCCCGACACGTTTTGGCTGATGCTAACCAAAGCCTGGCCATGGCTGCTAAAAACACCATTGTCTGAGGGTATCGTTTTTGGTCTCAGGCCTTGATCCGGCCCAGGTATCTTTTGGCCCATGCGGTGAACCTAGCGGCAACCGCCGCGCACTGGGTTGGAAGGAAGTGGTTCAACCAAACAATCCAAGAAACAATCAATCCAATAAAGTCGAAAAATCCAAAATAAACAATCCAGATCTGGGCCCCTGGCATTTCAGCCACTTTCAGCGTTTGAGCCACTTGCCGCATTTCGGCCGGGAAGTCTCACCCCCGGGGTTTATATATAATGCGGGTATAACATAATATCCCAAATTGATGGTATAAACAATCAATAATGAACAATCCCTAAATAGGTGCTTTAAACAATCAATAATAAACAATCCCCCAATTGGTGGTGTAAACAATCAATGATAAACAATAGGTGGTATAAACAATCAATTATAAACAATCCCTAAATAGGGGGTATATACAATCAATAATAAACAATCCCTAAATAGGTGGTAGAAACAATCAATAATAAACAATCCCTAAATAGGTGGTATATACAATCAATAATAAACAATCCCTAAATAGGTGGTATATACAATCAATAATAAACAATCCATAAATAGGTGGTATTTACAATCAATAGTAAACAACCCCTAAATAGGTGGTATAAACAATCAAAAATTGATGGTTTATTATACCCACATTAGTAGATGTATAACATACTACAAGTGATCTCTACCACTAGGGTCCCAGCCATAGAACCTATTTAGACATAGGGCTTCCTAATGCATCCCGAAAAAAAATACCTTTAGTTTTTTTTGTACCTGGTGCACATGGTCTTTTGAATACTTTTTTGTGTTTGTAATGTGTTTTCTCAGGACTGCACTTTGCAGTTTTGCTGTCTCAAGACTGCTTTTAAAGTGTTCCGCTTCCTCGGGACTGTTAGTCAAGTCTGCTGGCTCAAGACTGCTTTTAAAGGCTGCTTCCTCAGGACTGCTTGTCCAGTCTGCTGGCTCAAGACTGCTTTTAAAGGCTGCTTCCTCAGGACTGCTTGTCCAGTCTGCTGGCTGCCTGCTTCCTCAGCACTGCCTGTCCAGTCTGCTGGCTCAAGACTGCTTCTGAAGTCTGCTTCCTCAGGACTGCTTGTCTCTGCTGGTTCCAGCCTGCTTTCAATGTCTGCTTTTTCAAGATTGCTTGAAGGTTGCTGGCTCCAGACCGTTTTCAAAACCTGCTATCTCAGCACTGCCTTTACTTTAAAGCCTGCTATCTCAAAACCCTGGATACCCAGCAAGGGTCTGAACACCAGGAACCAAAAATTTACTAAGTTCACCCTTACTACATTCCTTACCTTTCAGAAGGTTTGTGGTTGACTGACAAAATCTTTATAGGGTTTATAACGACAAGAAGTTTGAGGCTTACAACGACAAGATGTTTGGGGTTTACAACGACAAGATGTTTAGGGTTTACAACGACAGAAAGTTTAGGGTTTATAACGACAAGATATGTAGGGTTTACAACGACAAGAAGTTAAGGGTTTATAACGACAAGACGTGTAGGGTTTACAACGACAAGAAGTTTAGGGGTTGTAACGACAAGAAGCTTATACGACAAGGGTTTCCAACCACAAGAGCTAAAGCTTTATAGCGACGAGATGTGTAGGGTTATAACGACAAGAAGCTTGAGGCTTGAGGCTTACAACGACAAGATGTTTAGGGTTTACAACGACAAGATGGTCAAGGTTTTCAACTATACCAAAGGTAAGGCTATTGTTGTTGTGAAGCTTCAGCGACAATAGCCTTTGGTCGCTGAAAACCTTGACCAACTTGTCGTTGTAAACCCTAAACATCTTGTCGTTGTAAGCCTCAAACTTCTTGCCGTTTTAAACCCTTAACTTCTTGTCGTCGTAAACCCTACACATCTTGTCGTTATAAACCCTAAACTTTCTGTCGTTGTAAGCCTTAAACTTTTTGTCGTTGTAAACCCTAAGCATCTTGTCGTTATAAGCCCTAAATCTTTTGTTGTTGTAAACCCTAAACTTTCTGTCGTTGTAAACCCCAAACATCTTGTCGTTGTAAACCTCAAACATCTTGTCGTTGTAAACCTCAAACATCTTGTCGTCGTAAACCCGACACATCTTGTCCCTAAACTTTCTGTCGTTGTAAGCCTTAAACTTTTTGTCGTTGTAAACCCTAAGCATCTTGTCGTTATAAGCCCCAAACATCTTGTCGTTGTAAACCCTAAAGATCGTGTCGTTGTAAACCCCAAACATCTTGTCGTTGTAAACCCTAAACTTCTTGTCGTTGTAAACCCTAAAGATCGAGTCGTTGTAAACCCTAAACTGTGTGTCGTTGTCAACCCTAAACTTCTTGTCGTTGTAAACCCTAAACATCTTGCCGTTATAATCCCTATAAACATCCTGTCGTTGTAAACCCTAAGCATCTTGTCGTTGTAAACTCGTGTGGTTTACCCTCTATATCAACTGCAATGTTTCCGTGACTCTAATATATGTTCGCTGTCACTTCTCCGCTACCAATGAGTTGCGCAAAGAGAAAAGGAATGCATTGTGCGGCAGCTCTGTGCGGTGGTCAGCAAGGGCCTGTTTTCACATTGCTGCTGCCTAAGCGACATCATCCTGCACAATGTCATGTGGCTGTCAGGCAGCGTCTCTGTACAAAGAAAAGGTGCAGTGCTGATGCTGGAACTGCAGTCAACAACTTCTTTTGTCAACATGGGTTGCCCAGGCGCAAACTACATCCTCACATTGTGTCTTTAGCGCTTGCTCAAGGAAAAAGGACCAGAAAAACAAGGACCCCACACACAAACTATATAGTCATGTAAGATAAAAACATCTTAAGATTTTTTCAGTTTCCACCGGTCCCCCTTCTTAAGACCTAGGTTTGTGAAGTTTTGAGGGCGACCATTTTAGGGCAAACCGCCATCTTGACGTGGCATTTCCCCACAAGTGTTTTAAGATATGCATGTTTGACTGAAATGTTACACCGCCTGGCCGGCGAGAATGTTTTTGAGCACAGCCCCTTACCAAGGGATGAAGAAAATCAAACACGTGCGACACATAAACCCTTTCAATTTGGGAAAAGGTTTCCGCTCAAGGGCAACCCAGAGACAGATCTGCATCACTAAATACTTGTGGACCCCAAAAGGTAAAACCGGTAGACCCTGAATGCGCGTGGTTTTCAATTTGTTTCCTGGCACCTGACATCCCGGAAAATAAAATAGCAATTTCATCCGAGTAATTCATTTTTTGGGGTGCTACAACCCCAAAACAGGCATCCGTGGATCACGCGTTTGCAGCTGAACTTTTGCCATGGACCATGGCTGCTTCAATGCCTTGAAGGCTCCAAGTCGCAAAGCTGTCACATTGGTGACTTTTGCCAGACCCCGAACCAACCAAAGGGATGAGGGACCCAACTCTCTGCTACAGTGTGGGGTAAACATTGTTTTGATTCTTTTGATAGACAGGATGTTTGAAAAAGAATCAGGGTTCCTCAAACCAAGTGGTCAATGTGATTCTTGCCATCCTCATGTAAAAAGATGGCAAAGCCAAGGAAAAGTCGTTGGAATATTCTTCCAGTGCACGTCCGGCCATGGCACTTAGTGGCCACAGCCTTGATTTTACCTAAATATGATTCCTCTTGAAAAGTATGGAGCAAATTTTGGTTCAGTTTGTAATGGGAAATTTCCCAAGAAACATGCCAAAGGTAGTGACACTTCACCCTGATCTTGAATCTCATGACCCGACGGTCGTAGTCTCGAGCAGCAAGCCAAGGAAGTAGCAACAAGCTCCCAAGACTTGTAGCACAGCATCCTTGTGGGAATGTGAAATCAACAAAAAATGAGACAAGTGTTTCTGCACATTGTCCCTGCATGACATCTTGGTTTACAAACATTTTTGCATATACATACCTATTGACCTCTCAAAAATACGATCTTCCCAAAACTCAAAACGTTTTGCTTCTAATATTCTAGAATCGTCTGGATTCCGGTCGGCCCAAAATTGCGTTTCAAGAGCCAGCCACCACAGAAGTACCTTTACGTGAGCTGCTTTAAATCTGGATGACAGTTCACAATAGTCATCATCTCCTCCCAAAGTGTGTGAGTTGATGTTGGGCTTGCCAGGAACGAACAGCCTCGTTCATGGTTGAACAGTTCTTGACACGCAAAACCCTGCTAAAGATTCTTGGGGCCAATTTTTGTGGGTTCGTTGTTTCATTGAAAGAGAACGGAATACATATACCGAAGAAACTTGAACATGCCCCCACTTGTTTTGCAGGGCCTATTTTCGAAGCACAGATGATGCATACATGTGACATGTGGTTGTTTCTTGAAACGGGGGACTCCCAGTCTTCCCAAATTACATCATCTAAATATTGGAACTAATGGTTTTGGGGACTCCCATTTGAAGAAACCCTCATGTGAAGAATGCCCATGTGGAGAAACCACCGTTTAAGAAAACACCATCTAGAAACACCATGTGAAGAAACCCTCATTTGAAGATTTCAATGAAACCCCCATTTCAAGAAACTTCCGTTTGTAGACTAGCGACTTGTGCTCAGAACATGCTGCCCGCATGCGTCCCTCAGCATGAAACAAGAGGTCATCTGTGTCAGTGAAACCAGTATAGTCGTAGACACCCCTTTCCACCAATGTTTTGAGACCACTGGCAAACAGGTCACGCCCAGTACCCAAGTAGACATTGTGCATCCAATCGAATGATACAGTTTCAAACGTAAATCCTGGCATGCTCATCCATGGGCTCAACGATGACTGGTCCAGGGCTACATATTGCTCGTGGGAAAGCAGCGTGAGGTCCCAAGCTTTGGAGGAACCCAGGTTTCGGTAATGCATTGGTTCTGTGGACGCTTTGCCAGTTTGTGCCAAGCATCTGTCGCAACACCTGAACGATCACAAGTGCGTTTGGTAAAGTTGAATTTTTGATATACTTTGGTTAAAGGGATTCATGGGACACAGGACAAACTGTTAAACATATTTTTGCCGGTTTGGGAATCTCCAAGGGGCAGATTGCACTGGTAATTGCGCTGGGACTCATTCAACTGCTTTCGGGCTTTCAGATCGGCCTTCATACTGATGTAGCATCCCCTAAGATTCTGCGTCATCAGAAAACTAAGAGATATAAAATCGGTTCCAAAACTTTTGGGGGAACATTGGAAGCTTCAACAAAAATCTATATTTTGACCAAAGATCACCCATCCTCCAGCTATAGTTTTTCCCTGGAGTTTGTATCGATAAGTGTTCTTCTCGAACTGCTCCCCATTGAAGCCTGTGGTGTGAAACACCCCTGCAGCACAAATCCCCATGGACCACGCTGTAATCTCGGCGATCACCTTGTTGATGTTGGACCGTACCTAGACCAGAAACCAGAAGGACGGGCTGGGACTACATGTACAGCTTTCCACTCAATAAAGATATACTGAGGGTACAAAGAAAATAGACATTCAAAGCTCAACCTAAGTTCCGAGTGCTCTCGCATGCATCGTTCCGGGATGATGCAGACAGGGTATTTACAGAGCATGGGGTCTCTGATAAGCCCTTTGATACCAAATGCAGATGCCCAGGACCAACAAAAAAATCATCTTCTCGGTAGAATTGAGCTCCATCTCCATGGATGGTAACCGGAATCATTTTGCTGAGGTCACGTTGATCATTCAACACCGGATGACTTTTCCATGGGCCCAAAGACTTGAGGTGTTCAAAGAAACTTGTTCGGGCTGAGCTGTTCAAGTTTCCCAACATCACTGAAGAAAACACAAATGGGGTGGCTGCTTGCCAGAAGCAGTGCAGAAGCTCATGCGGCAGTAGCACATGGATAGTGGTCTCCTTCGTTTTTTTTGATGAGTCCACCTTCAGGGTTCAGGGGCATATGATCTCACATGATTGTACATTCACGTCTACTCTCCATCTTGAACATCTCTTTCCTTTTAAAAACAATAAACAATTTTGGGGAGCAGCCTGCAACGGGACTTTCAAGGTGTACGTTTGCAGCTCTACGCCCCAAAGACCTCTCAACCAACGGTGCAGGTCCCGTTCACAATTGGCTCCACACTTGCCATCTGCGCCAAGGCTTGCAAAAGCCTTCAAAGCTTGGTGGGGCAACGCATGGTCGGCAACCTGAGCCCAAAACACATGTGGGCAAGGAAGAAGGCTGTAAGACTTACCTGGTTCTTTGGAGTTGTCAAAAACCTTTTGTCAACTATCTAAATACGAAACATTGATTCATTTACAATTGATGAAGTTACAACCACCCGTATTCCCATTCCGCAACATAAGATTTGAGGAAAACTGGAGATCAAATCTGATATTTTGTTGAATTCCAACCAGGCACACAAGAAACAGCGATCTCTGACGCAACTGAGATATGCAGCTTTCCTCTTCCAACCAGCTCGGTCAATTTGTTCACAGTGCGAGATTCAGAATAATTCTCCAATCTTCTGCGCTTCCTGCAGTGCAAAGCCCCATCTAAACATGTTAGAGGAGGCCCCATTCTTTAATAGACATCCACCTAAACAACCTGTTCAAGATGACATCCACCTAAACAACCTGTTCAATCTACATTGAAGATGGTCCCAATAACCTTTTACACACGACTGCCACATCAAAAACAAATGGCAGTTGCACTTTTGACTGATGTAGCAGGGTTGCCAAAACCAGGTTTGAAAGAATGGCTGGCTAAATGTCATTTGATTTCATTCAAAGACTTTTCCAAATTCCAAATTTGCACGCGCTGCATCGTGTGTTTTGGGTGAGTGATCCACATTTGTTTCAAGAAGTATATGGCTTTCTCCTGAAAAAAAGGGCTGTTGCACCCCCGGCTGAGGATCCCTTGCAGCCTGGACGATTGATGTACTGCTCGGGCACCTGGCACATCAGTCGGCAGACTACTGGGTTTGTTGGCGCTCCCTGGGATCAAATGTATTGAAATATCTTAGATCAGAGACTTTAAATGATAAGTTGGAACCTTCAAGACTTGTGACCTCAGCTCAGGATCTCTCACCTCCAGGTTGGGAACCAATTTTTGTCTAGCCTCAGATTCAGCCAGCGTTTGTATCTTCGTTCTCTCTGTGTAACGTCTACAGCAACTTCGGACAGCCAAAGCTCCAAATCAAAAAGCCAATTCTTGAATACGAAGTGCAAGAGTTTTGAGCACTTATCAGTTGCACAGTTCATGTTCAAAGGAGGCTTGGTGCTCTAACAAGAAACTGGAACCACAGTCGAAAGTTGGCAAGTGATCTGCACTTGTCCTCTAGACCCCATCAAAATCTTAGATCCTTCGATCTAAATCCCACGGTTCACACTCAGAGAAGCTTCAGCTCTTCTTGGCCTTAGACTTAGAGGTAGCGCTCCTACCTTTCTTCTTCTTCGCAGGCACCTTCAGAAAGGCATCGGCAGCAGCCTCACAGCAAGAGGAGCTGCACTAGATTGGGTTCAGGATTGAAGCTATGTGGGTGGCTGACCTTGGTGGAAAACAAAACCAACCCAGAAAGTTTGTTGGCTTGACATTTGAGGAACCCCCATGAAAATAAGAAAATTGGGGCCTTGACTGAAAGTCTTGAAACAATACCATCTGTAACATCCTGGGAAAACATTTTCTTTTTGGAGGCTACTGTACAAGAACAGGTCCTTGCTTTGATCCTAGTGGCCGTGATGTCCTTTTTAGCTTTCAGAGACATGTGGAATATCTCTCGACGCAATCCGATAAAAACCTGGCCTCAGCTTTGTCACAGGCATCCATCGTTTGCTGGATGCGCTCGAGGATTTTTCGTAAGATCTTGTCTCCTTCCTTCTTTGCCAAAGCCTTCTGCAACTCTTTGTAGAAGTTCTCAAGCGTGGAAGCATGACTCAAGAGTTGCTTGCTCAACTCTTCTGCATACTCTAGATTTCCCAGCTTGATGGAAAGGGTCCGGGCTTTGGCAGCTGCAGCCAGCAACTGGCCCAGGGTTTCAGCCGCTTTCTCTTCCCATGTTTGGGGCTGCACTTCCTGAGACTCCTCCTTCTTTGCTTTCGGTTTTGGGGCTGCCGCCACCTGGTGAAACAGGGGTGATATATAATATAAGAGATATATATATATATACACATATCTTCATATATATATATATATATTGTTATTATATATTATATATATATATATATAGTAAATATACATATATTATATATACACAAATATGATATATACACATATATGTAACGAAATATTGACTGATACCCATGAAGATATAGATAATATATATATAAATATTCAAATGTATTGATTTAGATTTAGGTTGAGACCCATTTTGCATTGAAGAGATTTTCGTTTTTGGATAACCATATAGAACTTTATGTTTGGCTGGCTTTGTCAAACCCTTTGGACAGATAATAAGAGTTGTGGATAAAGGTCTTTTAATTGGGGAATCATGGTTCCCCAACCCAATTTCTAATCCAGGAACAATCCCACCTGATCAATGTTGCATTGAATTGATGCAATTGCTTGTGCCCCCAACCTTGTATCCATCCCACTATATGTTCCCAACGTTTCATGGGATCCAGCCCAACCCTCATCCCAGTTGCCCCACCTTGCCCATGCTCTCCAGGATGGCCTTGTTTCCAGAAGCGTTTGCTGTGGAAATCTTCGGAAGAGCTCCAGGCCGCAACAAACCTTCTTCAGGGTCAGTGAGCGATTGCCGGAGGGCTTGGTCGCATTCCATCTTTCCTTTCAACGCCAAAGACTCACTGGTGCATTCCTTTTCCTTGTATGATGTCCCTATACGCATGTAGTACCAAGCTTCCTGAGATCATTGAAGTGTTGACGAATAAAAAAGGTGCAGTAACAGATTTTTGAAACACAAACAAATTAAATCTTTGAAGGGCAAGCGATCAAAGTTTATTTTAAGCTAAGACCATGCTTCGAGCTCACAGTCTGAGAAATCTTCGTCTGGGTACCACAGCCCAGACGCCTTCCTCTTTTCCTTTATTTTGAGCCATTTTTCCTCTGGGTATTTTTCTGCCAGCACACGGCCTTGAACTGCTTGCCACCCCTTTACTCCTTCGTTCTTCTTCTCCATTTTCCGTTCGAGTTGTAATTCACCACGGGTCCAGTCCTTGTCCGCGTTCAACCACATGTTGAACATGTCGACTTTGTTGGCATGGCTGGAGCAATACTCTGACACTGTGACCGGTACCTTTGACTGAGATTTCAGCTGTCTCATGAACGTGTCCCACTCTCGCTTGTTGGTTGCTGAGTTCTTGAGAGTTTCCACTGCGGTCTCTGTGCCTTTGACCACTGGTACCAGCGCATGCTGGTTGGGGTCAGCGGCAGGGGTATCCTCCACCTTCTGGTCTCCATCTTTCTCCTTCTTGTCTCCATCTTTCTCTGCATCATCCTCTTCTGCTGTCTCTTCCTCTTCCTCCTCTGCATCCTCCTTGTCGCTGTCTTCCTTCTCTGACTCTGCCTCTGCTGCTTCATCTTCAGAGCTGTCTGGAGTTGAATCACTGGAATCAGTGTCATCGGCTTGGGAATCATCATCATCTTCTTCTTCTTCTTCTGATCCGGGTTCTTCTGCATCCTCGCCTTGACCATCATCCTCTTCATCATCCTTTTCATCATCCTTTTCATCATCCGCAGTCCCATCACGACTCTCCAAGTCACTCAGCTCAAGAGAGCTGCAACTGTCTCCATCCGAAGCTTCGAGGATTGCTTGGAGGCTTTTCAACTGGGCCTCAGCTGTCTCTTTTGCTGACAACGACCTGGAGTCGACGGACGGTTCAGGAGACAGGTTCTTCCTGGTCGGAGGTGGTGATTCAAACAGGTGGTCGATTTTGTTCCTCTTGCAGGGCACGTACTCAATTTTCTCCTCTTTCTTCTTCTTCTTGTCCTTTTTTCCTTCGGTGGTCTTCTTCTCCTTCTCCGGCTCCTTTCCTTCACTCTCTTTGCCCTTTTGATCCTTCTGATCCTTCTTGTCATCTACCTTCTCATCCTTCTTGCAATCTACCTTCTGATCCTTCTTGTCATCTACCTTCCGATTCTTCTTGCCATCTACCTTCTGATTCTTCTTGTCATCTACCTTCTGATTCTTCTTGTCATCTACCTTCTGATCCTTCTTCTTAACATCTCCTGCATCTTTCTTCTTGCTCTTCGCTACGTCCTTCGCACGTGTTTCCTTCTCTTTTGTCTCTGGCACCTTGGTCCTTGTGGACACATCCTTATCTCCTGCTTTGTTTGGGTCTTGCTTGTTGTCCATCTGGATCTCTTCCTTCTTCTCATTCTTCTCCTTCTTTTGCTTCTTCTGGGTCTCTCCACCGCTAGGTTTCTTCTCCTCCTTCCGCTTGTTTTCCTTGGTGCTCAGCACTTCAACCTTTGTAGATTTCTCTCTCTTCTTTGGTTCTGCTGGCTTGCTTTCCACCGCCCTTTCCTTCTTCTGCATCTCCTTGGACTTCTCCTGGTCTTTCTCCTTCTTCTTCTTTACCATTTCCTCCTTTCTTTTGTTCTCGGCAAACTCTTGAAGCTTGACTGCGACCCCTTGGGTTGGCTTCCGAAGAGCCGATGGCCTTGTTGTGGAGCTGCCTTTCCTTTTCTTTGGTGACTGGGAAGACTTGCTCCGGTAGCGCTTCCGTGGAGGTGTTCGTGGTACACCCATTGGAAAAACGTTTGTATTAACTTGACTCTTGAACCCCTAAAATCCTGATTGCAAACAGGTGGTGCAAAGCGCACGACTTGAATCTCAGAATTGACCTGACTTTGTTCCTTCAAAATAAGATTACCATACTCATGGTACTTCTCAAAGGTTCCATTTCCAAGCAAATCTCACATTCCTACACGGCGCATGTATTCGCTCCAAAGCGCAGGTTTTTCTCTGCAAAGCGCACGTTTTTTTTGGCTCCTTATTTTGGGGAAAAAATGATGTTTCTCTGGAAAGAATGATTCCTGCGTTGCTCAAAAGAATCCCATGGTGATGGCACTCCGATACCTGCCCAGCCTTCCCCAATGACAGGCCGGTTGCACCAAATGGTCGCTTCAAAGAGAGGCGAGGCATAGTCCTGCAGCTGGATAAGGGCAAACAGACCCATGGTGGTTTTGGGAGAGGTGATGCAAAGGTAGAATAGAGAATAAGTCTGTTGGGATATGCTGTCTACTATACCAAGGGGATACCATAGGTGGTTGTCCATCGCCAAATCAAAAGGCTTTTTCCCCAATTGCAAGCAGGTAAGGCAACCAAAGTATGCAACCAAATCAATATGAAAACTGTCTCTCTGGTGGATATACCCGACATTGGAATTATCAACCTTTTTATTTGATTGGCATCACACCTTGGTTGATTGCCTCGATTTCTAACCCCAACAGGATTTCAGCACATAATTTCATGTGTACTATCAACTGTACGAAGCCCAGTTTCAGCTAAAAGGGCAAAAGCCATGACCACACATCTAGCGTGGCGCACATGAATTTGTAAATTGGTCCAACATGTTTTTGGATTTGACCTGATGGTCTTTCATTTCCCAGATAGGAAATCAATCACCGGCTGCAAGTTGGCACCGTTAACCCAAGCTCGGTTGATCTTTGACCTTTGATCAAAGTCACTAAGGGTTTTGCGTGCCTCACGCAAAAACTTCTTGGCAGCACGCCGATGTCTTTTTAAGAACTTGGTTCGGCACTTTGAAACTGCAACTCCAAACCTGAGCTGTCGTATGTTGCCAACTATTGAATATTGGCAAAGTGTTTACGCTACATATGTGTGTAGAACAATGAACACAGCTAACTTGTACATGTCTTGCTGGCTTGGGACTTCCAAAAATGCCTAGGGTCTTTCGCTCAGGCCCACCCAAGAAGGAAGATTGGTACAGGTAACCCTCATCAGTTGGTACACTCGGTAAAGAACAAATTCAGTTAATTTTCACCATGGGCCCACTTTGTTACTGTACCTCCTAAGCCGGGATCACTTTAAGTGAAGAATGTGGATGGGGATCATTCGAAATGAAGAAGTGGGGATCACTTTTGAAGTAAAGAAGTGAGATTCTTTTGAAACCAAATGATTTCATATGACCAAGATTAAGATTCTCTTGCTCCATGATTCGAGATTCCTCAAAACCTAGGTGTTTGCCCTTTTGGGGGATTCTTATAATGCCTGTAGACCAATGTTGTTGAAAACAAACTACTTATTACTCCAAGAAGCTGCTTTGGATACTCTTGGGACGACTTTAAATCTCGCCCACCTTGCACCCGACTCTTTCCCGAAGAGTCAGTGTAGTGCACCACCATCTGCCGGTCTTGCAAGCATGGCTCCACCTGAAACTCCGATAGGTGGTCTACTGCACTGTGACCTCGAAGAGAATTGAAGAAGGCCGGGAAGTTGGACATGAAGGATTTCAAGAGGCCAGAATCTGGTGAATGTAAAAACAAGTACCCTTGTTGATCACAGTCCCTTTTCATTTGTCATAGAGACGGTTGTTGCACCTGAAACAGGATCCTGATTCTTCCCTCGCCCCACAAATCTTTATGGGTGGACTGAATCCCATAGTGTTGCAGTCAAGCATTAATAATAGGGAATTATACTGGCCAACAAGAATTCCCCAAACAAGAGTGGAATGACCATGTTTTGACACTGGTATATGATTCCGGGAAATATACAATCAAAAGCCACATGGACTACAAGTGTGATAAGACACTCCCAAACCCAAAGCAATACCAGAGCTACTGTTTTTGAGGTTTCTTGTTGCTCAACATGAGAATCATGAATGCAGCTGAACGGCTGCTATAGAGAAGAGTCCGCTTAGTGGTGGGGCTTCCAAAATTGCTCATGTTAATGGACAGTCTCCTTGACCCAACCATGCGAACCACCTGCTGAAACCGGGGGTGAAATTCAAGCAAACTTGAACCAGGTTGTTCTAGAAGCCACCACACAGCTTTCACCGAACATATAAGCAGTAACACAAACGCACGTGCTGCGAGGACATTTCCAGTCCATACGCTTGGAGCGTCCCGGCGACCCAGTGGTCGGGTACGAGATCGCATGGTACTTCCTCGACTCCTTAAGGGGCCGAGAATCACCAAACCATTCAAACCCAGAAATGTAGATCGAAACATTGTTTCACACTGTTTCCAATGGCCCACATGTCTAACATGAACCCAATCAATCTGAATTGGAATCCAAAGATCAAGAACACCCATGAACTACACACAGGTGCTGAAAGATGCCCGGAGCCCGGTTCTAGACAGCAAGCATAGTAGAGGGCGTTGGCGAAACCCATTGGGGAAAGCAAATCCATTCTCTCCGGGTCGGTTTCCAGATCGAACGGCATAGCGTTCCTTCCAGCCTAGGACAGTAAACATGGGGGAAATTGACAAACTAGAAACATATTAGTGAGATGTGCATGCTGTGTACACGGCTGCTAGGTTACCGAAGGGATATCGAATACTTGCAAGGCACTCACCCAGTAACTATGCAACCCCCATTCAATGGAAACTTCTTTATTTTCTACCCTGTGGGGGGCTAAGAAAAACACATGGGTTTCATCTTTGAGCCTCATGAATCGATTCTATACTTTACATCTCTGTCCCTAGCTGAAGTTGAAAGTCTGTAAAAGCCATGTTTTAGTCCTTAGTCGGTGCCCTTTTTTTTCGTATTTTAGACCCCAAAAAACATAAAAAAGGGCACCAATTACATCAAAACAATGCCTTTTAATGGGTTATGGATTGATAACTCAAGGACACCCAAACACCAGTGTTATCTTTCACGGCTTGTTGGGACCAAGTGGTAAGTCCACGCCAAGCAGCGGCCCATTCCGCCTTTGTGACTGCCATTTTCCCGCTGAAGCATTCAAGATGCTCCAGCGGCTTGAATTCAAGATTCGGCACGGCAAAGAGCAAGGAGACAAGAGTCGCAATAGCCTCAAATAAACTGATGCATGCCTTTGTGGGTGTATAGTGTATATCATCAATTTGGCAACATCTTGAAACCTCCAAAACATGTCTGTAAAATTTCCTGGATGCCCTGGTTTTTGCACTAGCATATGGCAACTTCGTGGGGTCAAATCTGGAAGGGCCACATGAGGTAACCCCGAATCTCTATCCAACAAGATTTGTCACATCAACCCTTCGTCCCCTTGTAAGACCCTGCATGTGGAACCACACTTGCGTTTGAGGTCAAGATGCAATTGGGGCACCAATGTGCTTCAACCCTGAGAGGATCCAAGAACGCTGCTTGGCCTTGTAATTGCGAGGGAGGGAGCCCGAGTCACTACCTTTCGGCTGAAAAGGCATCTCCTTCCTCATGGCTACTAGGGACTTCTTCGGTTTCACATCGCACCTTTTCCCCATGGCCACACTCAACACTAGGTTTTGCAGGTGAGCCGAAAAACTAACCACCACCAATTACTGGGCACGGCATTTGAACAAATAAAATGCATGAATTCTGCTAGCCGCAGTTTCCACTTAGACCACACGGCTCACCACACACCCTCACAGACCCAGCTCGGTCCTTTGTGTTGGAGCGCGCCCCCCAAATTGTTACCTGGTACCTGGAGCGTGTGGCAGGATGGTCATTCCCAGCTGTTCACACTTGGGTTCAAAGGTGGGTTCAAATTGGGTTCAAAGGTATGTGGGAAGAGTTCAGATAGGATCCTCAACCTCAAGCTTGTTGCCACATTGGAGAGTACAGCATCTTGAATTTGCGTGAACATGGCATCCAGGTATCAAAAACCGAAACACCATTGATTCCCTTCTCTTTGGTTTCAAGATGTTCCTGTTTGAAATGATCGAAAATGAACATGACATCCCGTTTATAACACCCCAGGCTCTTTTTCTTTCCGTTTGCCTTGACTCCAAGATCACATCGATCGAAAGAGCTAACGATCAGCCACATGGCATGTGTGTCACATGCATGGCATCCCATACACACAAAACGCATTCTCAAGATTCCTAAGAGAAAACGAACAGTGTGAAACCCAACGTTTGTTCAAGAAGTTCACAAGAAAACTCGTTCGTCGAGATTTGGTGCTGCTCCCCTATTGGAAGCCAGCGCGCTCCACTGCCATGTTCCATGCCTTTTCAACCCCTCCAACCTTTGCCCAAGTGATTTGTCCCTTCACACCCTGATCAGTAGCGCAACGTTTGACGACAAAGGCTCTGTTCCCCAAGAGAACCCGGATGGCCAGAGCAGAGGCCGCGAAGTTACCAAACGGAGCAGGGATATGAAAGTGCGATGGTAATCAAAGGTTGACCCAAACTTTACATGCATCTCGGTGATTCATTTTCCATGCACGGATTTCGGTTTGTGGGGTGTGATTGGGGAACAGGTCACATCTTGGAGTGATGGGAACATATCAAAACCTCAAATAAGATTCCCAAACATATAATATGGCCGATAAGTAGTATCCTGTTTGTATTCTTTTGAGAATGCACAGCCGCTTGCGTGGTTCTTGCTACACAAAAAGGAATGGTTGATAGAACTAAACATCATGTAGACTGGTTTGAATCTTGGCACTGCCGTGGAAGACCGAATGGTGTAACCATGCTTGCCAGCGTGGTTTCCCCCAACTCGTGGACGGGCCGGCATGGGGATCTCCAAGGCAACTAGGTCGTATTCACCAAACTTTGTCATGACTTCACCCTCAATTGCGCCCTCTGCGGCGTTCTTGGCATCTTTGTCCTGCTTCTTCACTGCGGTCATCTTGTTTGCCTTAAGTATGACCAGGGCTGCAGATTAGTTAGTTGAAACATCCGAAACAGAAACCACCAAACAAACAAAAATCATTTGTATCATTTGTCCATTGGAACCATGTCAAAGAACATGTTTAATGTCTTTTTACATAATGGGGAACTGTCTGACTGCCCACAACTGGAGGTGGAGTCAACTCGAGCTGGCGCATGACATCGGTAGCAAGGCGGGGTTTCTTGGCGGAGGGTGTCTGGTAGGAGCTCTCCGGCTCATCAACAGTCTCCTCAAGATGCATCATGGACAGGGCCTTGTTCAAAGGCTGCTTTCGCTTTGGGGCCTCCCAGGCAAAAGGTCGCAAAAGGTTGCAAGTTATTTGGAAGATACTTTGAAAATAAAATGTGATGCAGGTCCTTGTAATGATTGTGTGAAACTGTTTGGACTGGCTATAAGTTGAATAGCTTTGAAATAAACCAGCTTGAGCTTTCTCTCTCTTTCTCTCTGTCGTTTGAAACTCAATCAAATACGATGCAGGAAACTGCTCGGACTGACTATAATTTGGTTAGCTTTGAAATGCACCAGCTTGAGCTCCCCCTCTCTCTCTCTCTCTCTCTTTCCGTCTCTCTTTGACAGTTTGAAAATAAAGTATGATACTGGTCCTTGTGAAACTGCTTGTTCTGACTTTGATTTGGATAGTTATGAAATAAACCAGCTTGAGCTCTCTTTCTCAAACAGCTCGATTGGAGGCACCTTGGAAGTGCCATCTTCACTGTCGCTGAGATCCTGCAAGGAGAGCCGGTGGCCAAGTGCGATGGACAGGGTGATAGGGATACAGAAACGTTTGTAAACTACGGTTGTTGAATTGTTTGCAAATCACCCTTTTTGGGGGGGGCTGTCCTGAGCTTTCTGCTCACGGACCCAATTTCGGTAGGTCTGAGCTTTCGCCAGGTGGGAATACACATACTCACCGTAATCGGTAAGGGCTTTGAAGGCCCAGGAAGCGTAGCCATCCCAAAAGACACCCTCAAGTTCGGTTTCAAGGGCTTGCTCTAAATCGAACTTGATTTCTTTGACCAAAAATCGGTAAGTCTCCAACTTGTGTTTCTTGTGTTCCTCAGCTCGCCGTTTCTCTTACTCCCTGCGTTTCTCCTCGTTCCCACGCATGTAAGCCTTTCCAAGCCACCCTGATGACACTTGGCTGTCTTTGGGGGTGGTTGGGGAAGAAGCTTCATCTGAGCTACCATCTGACTGCGTAGCGAAAACATCATGGTTGGAACTTGAAGGGCTTTTTCCAGGGAGGGTCAATGTGGGTGCACTGAGTGTACCATGGCTGGACTCTGCCTCCGATACCTCACCATCACCCTTGTCACCTTCCCTGTCATCATCATCCCTGCTCTCACTAGATTCCTGGGAAGTTGGCACTGCTAGTTCCACATTTTCCCCATCTTCACTCTTGGGATCCTCACCATCCGAATCGTCACCCTCACTCTCACTGTCTTCGCCCCCGGACTCTGGCGCAGGAGCTTGGACTGGTTCCTGAGGAGACCTGGTCGGAGAAGGCTGGATGTATGTTTTCAAGTCTGCCACCCTGGTATCATGTCCACCCTGATTGGAAGACCTCCAAAGGGCGCGTAGTGCTCCTATGAGCTTTTTGAGAAGAACTCCTTCCTGGGCTGCAAGCTCTGCCACAGTCTGTTGTCCATTCCCTTTGAAAAGCTTCTTCTCCAGACAATGTTCATGGGCGTAAATGAAGCAGTCTGTGAGCATGAAAGCCGAGGGGACCTGGAAGGGGACCACAATCAAATACATGTAATTGGGATTGCCAGTAAAACACAGCTCTTGTTTGGGGGTAGAAAGATACATTTTTTTGCATGGGTCAAAGATGCAAACTTGTTGATGTGGTAAACCATTAGCAAATCCAAAAAGTGTGGACTTAAATTTATTGATATGAGTAAACAATGGTTTGGTCGCATCCCTGCTTTCGTTGGCATGCGCTGCACGACTGGTCGGATCCAATGATAATTGGAACTGATTTCCTTGGCGGTTGGTGTTTTCACACCCTTGGATTCGGGGACTGAAAGAAGTGGTCCGCCAGTCCATGAACTACCCATGATCACGTTGATGGTTGCGATGGGCAAAGATGCCACGATGGCTTCTGCTAGGTCAGCCTAAGTGTTCTACCGCAAACCCTTGCAGAAAGGATCCCATAAATTGTCTTAAACATTCATGGACATCACCCCCATAAAGTGGGACATAAAGTGTTCAATGTATAACCATGACTACAGACCCGCTTAAATCAATCACCCCCGAATAAGGCTTTAAGACCTCAATTTGGTTCTTGTTGAAGAATTGTCTTCCGATGGGTACCAACCTTTGCTTCAAAACATAGAAACCCATTTTGGCATGAAGGAAAATTGATACCAAAAAAATCAAGAGACAACCTCTTCCTCGGTCCAGTCAACTTTTCCAGGACCTTGGCAACACATACTGTTAAAAACCAATAAGTTTGAATCCCAAAACAGACATGTCGTACACGACCCTGTTGGAAACACAATGAGCCCTGAACGTACTGATCTCCATTTCTGTGGAACTGCAACCGGCGCTGCTTGATCCGCAGGAACCATCGCCATGAGCCACAAGGCGACCAACAAGCCGACAACTGGTCGGCTCGGGGTGGCTGAGCACGCTGTGGCTGATTGATGCAGGATATGGGTTTTTTGATCACCCAAAAAAAGGAAAATGTTTCTGGTTGTGACGTTCAACCTTTCAACCTGATGGCTTTCATGACATGCCACGCACATTCAGCTGATCTCAGGACATTTCCAATTGCAATTGTCGTCTGAGGAATATGGATTTTCATTTGTAACCTCCCATACTTTCACCACATCGAGCTAATCGAGGTTTCAGACCCTGGGGCACTCTGCAAAGTGGTTCAACTGGATCTTGGAGCGATCCACTGGCCTCAGGCAGCAGTGAGTGGGCACCCAATATGCAGGAAACTGTGACGGTTGGCCGAAAAAATCACATGATTCAATTTGTTTCCACTAATCGGTGTCAATTTTTCACCAGAAGCAAGAGGCGAGTTGGCTAACCTGAAAATCCCGTGAACTGTGAATCCCGGCCGGCAGTTCCACAATTTTTCCAGTGGATGGCCATTGGCAACAAGGAGCAGCGATGAAGGGTATACGTATTTGGGACTTTTAGATGTTTAAATGTCAATCCCCAAAACGATAGAAAAGTGTTTCCGGGTGTGATAGCTGGTATAGATCTAATATTTCCAAGTTTCCAACCTTCCTATCTTTTTGGGGGTTGATAAAAACCATGTTGCGTATAAGAATCAATGGGTTCGTGAATATCTGTTTGGATTTCAACACCCTCAATTGACAGTGAATACATGTTGGAATCACCGTGTGATATCTGGGGCTCCTAGGCCAGTTTCTCGAACTAATGATTATATAGATTTATTCTCTCAATGGGTTGTACCTGCATTTCAAAACAACATATTAACAATAAATGAAAAATGTCCCCATATCCATGATTGGGATTAGCACCAACTGAATGAGGAACCATACTTTGCAAAGCAGAGCTGCACCCCAAGCGACACTGCCTGCAGAGAAAGATGGAGCCAACAACCGCAATTTTCCCTGAGTTCAAAGAAATTAAATCCACAAACTGTTGGCATTTTGGATTTGTTTTGGAACCACCTAAAAAGAAATCAGGTGACATCAAACTCGTGCTTTTGGGTCTGGCTAAGAAACCACAAAACATGAACTCAGGGACATCAAAATTGAAATCGGAAGCCTAAGCCGATGTGGAGTGAAAAAAACCTTGCAGCTGGGGCTGGAGCGTTTGGTGTGTTCATCCTTTGAGACCCACTTGAATTGTTTGGTGGTCCCCTGGAGACGCATTTGAAAGTTTTGGTGAAGCAAAAAAAACGAAAAGATCTCTCAACCAAATTTAGCGCAAGATTTGAAAAGTGGATTGCGTCTCAAAGGTTGGCTGATCCCTGCGGTGGGAACAGAAACGACGAAAAAATTGCACATATATAATTTTATACGATTACATGTAGATAGTTACGCCTATATATATATATACTAGATGTGATTAGTTACATACAAATACTTGTATACACACATATACATATATATGTATATATAAAAAATAAGAAAATAAATATATATTTCTACCTATATATATTTATATGTATAAAAAATATATGTCTATATCTGTATCTATAGGTACTCCACTTTCTACGCCTGTCCCAGGCAGGCGGATTCCTGTGATCCGGCAGTGGTTCTCTCGAACGCTTGGGTAGGCAAAAGGTGAAAGAACGCACATTTGTTGGTTCCCCCTATACATGTCCAAAATAGATGCGGATGCATTGCAAAAGTACATTGACAAATGTGAACACGACCAACATATGTGAAAACCAGTCCCATTTTACAAAACAAAATCCCGATGTTATGGAAAAGAATGGGAAATTTCCGGTTACATTTTCTCACTGTCGAAAACAGATGTGGATGTATTTGCAACAATACATTGCTAAATGTGCCTTTCAAACCCTGGTACCTAGTGAACCCCATAATAGCTGGCTAATGGATGTTCATCCCACTAAAATTGATAATAATAGGTTTTGACCCACCCCCATGTATATGAAAACCAATGCCATTTTACAAACTAAAATCCCCATAAAATCCACATGTTATAGAAAAATAAGATAATTCCATTCACATTTCCTCCGGCGTCCATTCTGACTTTTATCTGACATGTTTTGCGCGCATGCATCAGCACATGCATGCATTACATGCTCCATGCTGCCATGGCCCTGCATAGGGGGTGTGTTGCGACCAGCTACATGGTTGCGCTCATGCTGCTTCAGTGCACGCATGCATCACACATGCTCCATGCACTCCAGCCCTGCACAAAGGGAGCATCTTGCCATGGGTACAGTGCACGCATGCATCATGCTGCTCCACCCTAACCTTATTGATGGTCATTATTCTGTGCTCATGCAAACGGCATGTTTTGCACAAACGGCACTAGCAACATGCCGTTTCACACAACGTTGTCCAAAGGACAAGTTTGGAGTGTCAAGGTGATCCAAGACATGCATGTATATATAATATATTATACAATGCTGTCTCTATATATATATATATATAGAGTGTATATATAATATGTGCTAGAACCCTTCTCATATACTATCTGGTTCGTTGAATGGAACACACAGCGAAAGAGACCTGGAGATATCAGCAGGAAAGTTTTGGTTCAAAGGTGCTGCAAATTTACCGGGGGCACATATCATTTCATGACTCTGCTGTGTTCGAAGACCGTCGGTCAGGCACTCGCCGTGGCCTTGAAGGAAACATCTGCGAGTGAAGAAATCTTGCGTGAGAAAGCTGAAGCAGTCGAGTGCATGAAAGAAGTTGTGACGCAAGTCGCGATCTCTCCCAAATATCCGGAGCAAGCGGCAACGCTGCATTAAGATTTTTTCTTTCTAAGGGGGTTTGGGTTTTGCAACCGGGGTTGGCTCAAAGTAGGGGTTGCTTCATACCATGAAACACTCTCAACTACAAAGTGCAGTGGNNNNTTTCTAAGGGGGTTTGGGTTTTGCAACCGGGGTTGGCTCAAAGTAGGGGTTGCTTCATACCATGAAACACTCTCAACTACAAAGTGCAGTGGTAACTTCCTCTTGGAAGTGGATCATGTAGCAAGCCTGGGTTGATGCAATGAATGACTGTGGCTTGATTCCCTGCATCTGCCAATTGATTGCTTGTCATTGTGTTTCCNTCTTGGAAGTGGATCATGTAGCAAGCCTGGGTTGATGCAATGAATGACTGTGGCTTGATTCCCTGCATCTGCCAATTGATTGCTTGTCATTGTGTTTCCTTGCTGAAGCCACCTACTGACTAATTTTGAGCCTTCTGACTATTATAACTTAAGTCTCCTCCTCTTCAAACTCAGCTGAACCAGTCAGCTCATAGNGACTAATTTTGAGCCTTCTGACTATTATAACTTAAGTCTCCTCCTCTTCAAACTCAGCTGAACCAGTCAGCTCATAGCTCAGCTTACTAAATATATAATTCCCTGGAAATATGATATAAAATGATATAACATTGCAATTTTATTTTAGTATTATGATAAAATATTGCTATAAAATATTGTACTACTATCTTCAAAAAATATTTTATTATGATGTGCTATACATTGTTTATGTTCAATGTGCAATGTCTCTCACACGTCAGATCCCAAATTGTGATCCGCACCGCAACGCAGCTAGCAANTATGATGTGCTATACATTGTTTATGTTCAATGTGCAATGTCTCTCACACGTCAGATCCCAAATTGTGATCCGCACCGCAACGCAGCTAGCAAAAGTTAACGTCCCCACCCCCTTGTTATGCTTGCTTCCAGCTGTCTGTGATTAGCAGGCAGACGAAGGGGCCGTCCAGCGCGTTTTTTTACTTGTAGCACCCGCAATGCGATGTCAGCACCCAATCCCACGCAGCACCCCAACCCAGCAGCATCGAAGTCGCCTTTCGCTCGTCGATCGTTGCTTGTTATGCTTGCTTCCAGCTGTCTGTGATTAGCAGGCAGACGAAGGGGCCGTCAAACGCTTTTTTTTACTTGTAGCACCCGCAATGTGATGTCAGCANCTTGTTATGCTTGCTTCCAGCTGTCTGTGATTAGCAGGCAGACGAAGGGGCCGTCAAACGCTTTTTTTTACTTGTAGCACCCGCAATGTGATGTCAGCACCCAATCCTACGCAGCACCCCAACCCAGCAGCATCGAAGTCGCCTTCGCTCGTCGATCGTCGCTAGCTACTTACAAACTCACTCATGGAACGTGACAATGAAAGATCTCAGATTGGAATCAGATGGCGCTCCTTTTGTTCAACCCTTGCTGCTGTAAATCATTGACGCAGGCAGGGCGGTCTAACAAGTGGAGTCCNTCAGATTGGAATCAGATGGCGCTCCTTTTGTTCAACCCTTGCTGCTGTAAATCATTGACGCAGGCAGGGCGGTCTAACAAGTGGAGTCCTTAAAATTAAAAGTCTATCGAAGACTGACTGACCCGCAGGCCAAAGCTCCAAAATTCCGCTGGCACCCAACTGCTAAAGTGACAACAGAATAATTCACTGCTAAAGTGAGTCATGGACNCGCAGGCCAAAGCTCCAAAATTCCGCTGGCACCCAACTGCTAAAGTGACAACAGAATAATTCACTGCTAAAGTGAGTCATGGACAGTTAGAGTTACAGTTAGCCACTGACAGTATCATTGGCAGTCTCAGTCCTAAAGCTGCTGGGTAAGTGCCACATGGACTGGTCATGCACAGTAAACAGTCATTCCATGAACACAGGCTATGAAGCTATTCCATATGAAGCTGTACAAAACAAACGGTCAGCCTCAAAAGTGGTAATTTCCAAAGTGCTGCTGCACTTTAAAGCTATTCCATGGCTATGATGCTGTACAAGACAAACGGTCAGCCTCAAAAGCGGGGCTTTCCAAAAGTGCTGCTGCACTTTAAAGCTATTCCATGGCTATGAAGCTGCACAAAACAAACGGGCAGCCTCAAAAGCAGTGCTTTCCAAAAGTGCTGCTGCACTTTCAATTCCGACCATTTATTTTTATACCAATGACCTTTCAAAACCACTGAAGCTGCACAGAAAAAACGTTAGGTTCCGAGCAGTTCTGAATTGAAATTGTCATGACATCCATCAAAAGCACTGCTGCTGCCTTCGATTGCCTTCGCAACTCAAATCATTCATTATGAATGGTTTGTTGCTGCCTGCCAGCATCAAATTCCAGAAATTTACAAAATACAAGCCTGTTGATTGAGCAGTTGACCAACATTGACATTTAAATTTGGAACTTTGGCAAGCAAAATCAGAAAGTNCTGTTGATTGAGCAGTTGACCAACATTGACATTTAAATTTGGAACTTTGGCAAGCAAAATCAGAAAGTTGTGACTTGATTTCAGTCACTGATTCCAACGAGCAAGTCTTCAAGGCCAGTGCGGCTGCAGTTTCCTAGATGACATGTGACCATTGCTTTGCGAAAACACATCAAGTCAAAATCCAGACTGCTAGCTGCTAGCTAGCTAGTTGCTGCTACCCTTTTGCTCTTGCATGGCTCTGGTGCTGGACTCCCTAATTTCAGTTGAACTCAACGGCTAAGACAGCTAAGACACAAGAACTCTTCATTTCGGCCACTGCCAATTTGCTGCCAACGAAACACCATTGCACGGTTGGCCAACATTGCACGGTTGGCAACGAGCGCCATGACAATGAGCAAACAGCAAGGGGCAAGGAGTCACTCTTGAGCAGAAAAAAAACTACCAAATAGTCGTCTCAANGCAACGAGCGCCATGACAATGAGCAAACAGCAAGGGGCAAGGAGTCACTCTTGAGCAGAAAAAAAACTACCAAATAGTCGTCTCAAATGAATTCAATCTCACTTCAAAAGGGTATATGGATCAGGGGTACGGATTGATTGCCTGTCAGTGGGTGCGGGGTATGGATTGGGACCTTACTTTTTTGAGCTGCAGCCATCACTCTGGTTGACTCCGCGGCACCCCTACAGTCATTGCGAGTGACCATCGTTAATGTGGCTCTGAATGACTCCAAAGTGCCTCTTTTTTTTGACCGACCATGAATACTGTCGAGCGAGTCAACATCGTTGACCTTTCATCGTCAACTTCAACCCAAGTGAATTCTCTTGAGTTTCAAAACATGTATTATACACGAATGACAAGTTGTCTTCAAGGCACCATATTGGTGGCACTGCTTCTGAACCTAACACTGAAAGCCATTGAATTTTTGCCCTTAGAGTTCAAGGGCTGTCNACCATATTGGTGGCACTGCTTCTGAACCTAACACTGAAAGCCATTGAATTTTTGCCCTTAGAGTTCAAGGGCTGTCATAGTCATCAGCTGACATCAGAATCGTCAACTGCACCATCCTGCGCCTTGTCATCGTCCTCCTCTTCCGGTTCTTCTGCCATAACCAAATCGTTTTCCTCCTCAGCCTCTGCAGTAACTTCGACTTCAACCTCCACACCGTCCTCCTCAGCTTTTTCAGGAGCAGAGGCGAGGCGTCTGCGAGTCACTTCCACCTGGGAGACGGCAAGCTCAGAAGCTGTCGCACCGCCATCACTGGTGGCAGCAGGGCCAGGAGTGTCAGGAACACTCGGAGCATTGCTGCTTCCAGCAGCAGCAGCAGCAGCAGCAGCAGCTGTCATCAGTTGTTCCTTGCAGTTCGCAATGGATACAACAATTTCCAAGACACCTACAAAGGCACCATGTGTTTTTGGAATTGTCTTGGAAAGCATTGTATTGCAGAGGTAACCGCAACTAAGAAGTCTACGCACATCTCCTTCACGTAGACCTTNCAAAGGCACCATGTGTTTTTGGAATTGTCTTGGAAAGCATTGTATTGCAGAGGTAACCGCAACTAAGAAGTCTACGCACATCTCCTTCACGTAGACCTTGTCTTTCCCCTTCTCGAACTCGAGTCGGCAGAGTTCCTGGCAGTGAGTGCTAGTCTGGTGCTCACAGTGATGTTTCAATCCAAATGCCATTGCAGAGCAGCAATAACAGTTGGCGACTACTAGTCAGTCAGTGCCATCTTGGTTGAAATTTAATCCTGTAAATTCAAAACTGAGATCCTGGCTGCAATCCCCAGAGGGGCGTTTCGGGCTCAAAACCCCCCCAGGTGCTGACAGAGGGTTTTAATGCAGATATAGCCATTTCGGGCTTACTCAGATCACAATGACATGTCAGATTTGGTTTATGATTGTTTCATGTGTTTGAAAGGTCAAACATGTTCATGCCATGGAGGCCATCCATGAGGCTCACGCATGCCTATAATCATGATTCACCCATGCATGCATGGATGCAAGCATGCAGGCACGGCTAGGGGCATGCATGGTTTGTTATTTTTTAACATGCATGGGCATATATACATGCATGCATGAGTTTACATGTCTTGATCGACATGCATGCATGCATGATCATACATGCATGCATGATCATACATGTATGCATGATCACACATGCATGCATGATCATACATGCATGCATGATCATACATGCATGCAAAGTTTTTCTGGCTCAAAGTCAAATGAGCAAAAGGCCGCGGGCTGAGAGAGAGGAAGAAGCTGAGGCCTGTCAATTCTGTGTTTTTTCGACCCCTCTGGTTTTTCCTTTCCGAACACTTTTCTTTTCCCAACGTCACAGGCTCAACATGGCAGCAGCCAGCCGGCGACTGTTTGGGGCTTGGTGCGCCTTGACAAGCAAGAAAAAACAACCAATAATTTTGCCATTGAGCTGAGGACCCAGACAGAGGGGCAAAGTCAAAGGCAAAGTTTGCGGCCGCAAAGCGACCTGAGTTTTTAGAAAAAGAAGGTACGCTGGAGTACCTTAAGACGTTGAGTGAGCCGAAAGCTGCTGCAGACCAGGACATTTTCTTGGGATGTGCATGCTGTCCATCTTTTTGCGCAGTTGCCATTTTTTCAATCCAATCTTTCTGCCAGTGTTGAGCAGGAGTTTTGGCGGGAAGCTGTAAGGAACAGACAGCCCAAGCCAATGCCCAGCATGCCACGAAACTCCCTGACAAAGGCTGGGAAGGCGGCAACAGGAGCATTGGGACAAACCGCAAAGCTTCCAGCTGCGAAGTTTTTGAAGCCAACAGCCAAGACTGCAAGTCCGGGCGTGAAAGCTGCAGCTCCCAGTGAACCAGCCGAAAGTGAAGATAATGCTGCAGCTCCAAATTTGGGAGATCCTTGCGTTTTCAGGCAGGGAATTTTTTTCAGATCTCGAGGACGTCCATTTTTTGGTGGGTAGCTTTGCATGCATCAGGAGATCGGATGGCACAGTTCTTCGGATCAACCCTCCACCTCCGAAGCCCAGCTCACCCCCACTGGGTTGGAGGTGGGGCCGGCCAATGATGAGTTCAGTTTTTTCATGTTTTTCATTGAGTTGTTGCGTGGCGCAGGTATATCTGCGAACCGCCTCTTCCTTTTTGGTGTATGCCTCAGCCCGTATGCACGACTCAGGAAACAGTGGGGTCATGTTACAAGGCTGGATTTTTTGGCACCATGAGGCAACAACCTTGGTGAGGAATGCCAGAGCTTAGCTAGGTGGAACAAACCCAAGCAGCGTGGAGCACCGAACAGGAGGAAAAAGGCTTCCAGCTTTTCTGCAAACCAACGGTGTGGCATGTGCATGAATTTGTTGGTGAACATGTCCGTTTGTTTTTGGGGCGGCGTCAAAGTGGTGCTGGACATTTCTGATCTGTAAGGTCATGCCATGGGTTCCCTCAGTTACATCTGGCCAGCTTGGCAGTGAATAAGTTCACACTCGTTTTTTCTCCTTTCTGTTTTGTTGCCCTCAGGTTGAATGCCGAGAAAGAACGTCCGGGCCTCAGAAACGTCAAACGCAAAGGGTCACACGCATGCATGAAACTGAAAGGATCAAAACACATCATGACATGAAACATGAAACACACGTCATCCATGAGAACATGCATGAATGAAACCATGCATGCATGAAACCATGCATGCATGAGACCACACATGCATGAAACCACGCATGCATGAAACCACCCATGCATGAAACCACGCATGCATGAAACGAGACACATGCATGAAACGACATGTTCATGAATTTATAAAACATGCATCCACAAAACGAAACACATGCATGAAAACTAAACACGCATGACATGGTTTAGGAAGATGCATGCACGCATACATACATTCATGATTGCAGCACATGCACACATGGGGGAGATGTTGTTTCTGCTTGCAGGTTTTTAGGAAATGGCGGACAGAGAATCAGGCTGCTTCTTCGACCTATCCGAGTGCCCCAGGGTTTGGACACAAAATGGAGCAGCTGCATTGCATTCATACGATTGGATTTTTTTCCTTGCAGCCATTTTGGCTGGTCTCAGGGTGGTAGCTAATATTAGCTAGAATGCCTCGGCGACTAAAGCAATTGGAAGACAACCCGGACTTGGTAAAGCAATACTCNGCCATTTTGGCTGGTCTCAGGGTGGTAGCTAATATTAGCTAGAATGCCTCGGCGACTAAAGCAATTGGAAGACAACCCGGACTTGGTAAAGCAATACTCTGATGCTTTCTCCAAAGAGAGCCGCTTGAAACAGGCGGGCAATATTTATGTGTTGTTTTACATACATATAAATAAATTCACATATATTACATCTATATAAATTGTAAAATTTATACTTGTATGTTTAGCAGTCTCTCTATAATCTCTCTCTTGCTCTCTCTCTCTCTCTCCCCATTTTCTCTATATTTGTTTGGTCCCATTTTTTTGGCTGCGCCTGTGCAGGTTGGGTTTTCTTTTTGCACTGCCCACTCCGAGGGCTTGTTCGACTCAAAGATGGATGCCACATTGAAGGATGTGGCCCTCAATCCAGAGGCACTCTTAACTTGTCACCAGTTAAAGCGCCTGGGTCAGATGNGGCTTGTTCGACTCAAAGATGGATGCCACATTGAAGGATGTGGCCCTCAATCCAGAGGCACTCTTAACTTGTCACCAGTTAAAGCGCCTGGGTCAGATGATATTACTTTGCAACATTGCGCAGGCTTTGCATCTCATGTCCTGTGCACTTGCGCAGGTGGTCTTTGCCATCATGAGCGTTAACTCTTTTGAGCTGCGCTTGAGTGAAGAGATGCTTGCCAAGGCCATACTTGACTTCTACACCACCGGCGGTTTGGTACCGGATGGCATCAGCGTTGAAGCTTTGGACAGATGGGCCGCCAAAATGGCCCATGGTGCGAGAAAGGTGACAAGTAAGTTCAGAAGGCTTTATTCTGAAACCCCAGACAATTCCAAGAATGTGGTGTTGCGAGATTTGAAAGCTCGTTGCCAAGCTGCTGGTATCCGAGCCACCTCAGCTTCTAGCTCTTCAGATCAGTCGCTGCCTGCTTCACATGAAGATTTGGAAGAAATCCACCAACCTCAAAGACCAGCTTGGGTGGCGGCTTTGCAAAGCAAACTGTTGGCAAGAGCCAAGTCGAAGGCTGAGGCAGCCGAGGAGCCACAGCATACTCGACCTGTCGCCACTCCAAGCCGAAGTCACCATGTTCCAAAATTTGTTCTGGAAAAGTTGAACAAGGAAACACCTTCAGTGGAACCTTTCGTCACCAAGGGGACTGAGGTAGATGATCGGGACGTGCAGGCAGCTGCCGAGAAGAAACAAAAGAAGCCTGCCACGGCCAAATCCAAAACAACCAAGAAAAGCAAGGGCGGGAAGAAAAAAAAACCTGAGATCACTGGGGAAGAAGTCGAAGCAGCCCTTCAGCTGGAAGAACCAGCTGCTCCACAAGGGCTGAGCTTGGACACCAATCAGAAAGATGAAGCTGCAGAAGCTGCAAAGGGCCAGCAGGATGCCTTGCACTACTCGCCTCGCAAGTTCAATGAGGCTCGCAAAGCCTACGTAGCAGACCAGAGGAAATCCGGACTGAAGTACCACGATGCTCTTGCTTCGTGGATGCGCAGTGACCTGAGAGCTAGTTACCTCGAGACAGTCCCTTTCTCGCAGATGAAACGCCGCCGCTTTGCGTAGAGGTAGGGTTAGGATCTTAATTGGCTTTTAGCTGTGGTGTGGCCACAGTCCATGTCCGGGAGCGCTGCCAAACTTGTATGCAGCCAGTGGGGGTAATAAAAAGGTGCTATTTCGAATCGTTGCTTGGGTTTTTTCATGCTAGCATTTCAGAGCACTTGGTTGGGCCTACTTCAGCTCAAGGATCTTGCCTACAGTGTTTCATATTTACCCATCTTTGTGCTTGGCCATGGTGGTCGCAGAGATGTTGCTGTGGGATGCACCAGCGATTCTAATTTTGGCCGTGATGCATGTTGTCTACACTCCAGAGCTGGAGACCTCAGAGGCTTGCACATGCAAAGACAGTTTGAAATTAGAAATTCAACCATGTCAGTTGCCAACTTGCAGGCTTACCAGTTTGTGGATTTTTTTTCTGGCGCTGCGGTGCTCACAGCGTCCCTCAGACAAGTCTGGTTCCCAATGTCAACAGCAAGCGATAGCATTGATCAGTGTTGCATAAGCAGCTTGGGCGGTTGAGGCTGGCTTTTGTGGTGTTGGCCTCGACATCAACATGGACAATCAAGGGACGTTCGACTTCCTGAAGCCTGCCGGATTTGTGTTGGAACCTTATTTGTTTTTCCAAAGTTTGAATTTCCTTTTGCAAGCTTGCCGATATAGCTGAGGTTATGTTTACAAGCGATCAGGAGGTCCAAGGAAAAAGCTTTACATTTTCTCGCATTGGCTTGCAACAGCTTTTGTGTGCCGCTGCCAAGCTGCGTTGTGACCTAACCATCTCTCCAAATTTGCCTGACACATTGCAGCTTGCCATTTCCTGATTCATGATTTGCCCAAATCCATATTATTTTGATTTTCTGCTCAGGTCATCGGGATCGCATGAAAGATCGATCCTATTTCCTTTTGGCAATGCCGGATATGACTTTGTCCGGTGCGGAAATGCCTTGGCAGCTCGTGTTTGCCTTTTGGCAATATACTCCCTGGTGAAAGGCTGTTGGTTTATCATAGAGCAGCCGCAAGGCTCCTGTGCCCAACTTCATCCCCGAATTTCTGAGTTGCTACAGAAATATGACATTTTCATGTCAGGGATTTGGGGTGGAAAGTATGGAATTGAAGGTACAGCCAAAAGGCATTGGCTGTACAGCAGCAACCGTTCAGTCTTGAAGCGTTTGGCGGCATTGGCTGGTCACATGACCAAAGAAGAGCGGGAAGCTTTGCAAGGGGGGTCCCTGGTCAAACGAGTGCGTCGAGCTGATGGCTCATGGAGCTGGTCTGGGGATAAATCCAAGATGAAATCATCTCAGTTTCTTGACTTCGATGTTAATACTACCATGTATGCAAGGGTCCTGCGTGGAAAGATTCAGTGGTATGCTAAAGAAAGCTGAATGAACACAAGCTGAGGACTTACCATCAGCGTTTTGGGTCTCATTTAGCAGAGTTGCTCAAAGAGATGGGCAATGATGAGCACGAGGCACGGCAACCACACGAAAGGCAAAAGGTTTTCTCTGCCGTCCTTGCAGAGGCTCTTCCAAAGAGCCCCGTCTCAAAAGAGAAGCACGGTGTGATGGAGAAATCTGACTATGAGCTTTTCAAGGCCTGGCTCGGCTTTTTGCGCTGTGCATGCAAAAAGCCATGATTTGCATGGCATGCAGGAGATTGACTGGAGCGAAGTCGATCCATGGCATGACGCCGGGCCCTTATTTGTGTAGGCACTTTACGTGGCCGATGATATATTGATTTAATTCGGTGCATGGCTTGTCTGGGCTTGTCTGCAAAAACCAGCGACCATGCATGCCCAGGCTGGGATGGTGGAAGTCATATCATACTTGCGTGCTTCTCGGTCGTTTCGACCCAGTGAGCGCTGGGAAGGCCTGTTGTCAAATGCCTTTGACAAAGTCATGGGCACCCACAAGTGACCCAGATGTTGCGGCCGCTGATGTCTGTCGAGGAAGGAAAAAAAAGCACAAAACCTGGAAAAACTGTACCCGAGAATTTTCCGAGAATTCGGCGCTAAATCCCCCCATATCGGCGCTAAAAACCCGTGAAAATTCATGGGTTGGATTTTTGATAACTTTGCTGTGATTTTCTGAAGCTGACGCATGCGTAGCACCTTTTTGAATGTGAACCATGCCTTCGCAGTTTTTTTGGTTGCCCTGCTGTAGCTTGCAGCAACTTCGGACTACGAGTCATGTCGAAGGACATGTCGTCGGGCAAAGTCTTGGATGAGGTGGTCCAACACCTGTGTGATGAGAATGGTGGCAAGCCTCCGTCTGCTAGGAGGCTGGCTGAAGTCTTGGAGATGCCAGTCCAAGTGGCAAAGGACATACTCAAGGAGCTGGCAGAGGATGGTGTCCTTCGAGACTCAGTGAAGAGCAAGAGATCAGCGGGTGCTGCAGCATCCCCAGCAGAAGTGCAGCCTGATCAGGAGGATCCAGGCATTGCTTCGGCATCCGCGCACAAGAAGCCCAAGGTTCCCAAGCGTTTGAAGCCATATGTGGCTGAAAAGGCTGTGACCCCGGATCTCGACCAGATGGACACACAGGAGTTTGATAGCACGCCTGGTGCCGCGGCGGTGACGACGCAGTCAAAGAAGCCAGAGCCCAAAGATGAGTCGGTCGCTCCTGCGTCTTCACGGCCCAGCAAAGCAGCGGAGCCTAGTTTGTCAAAGGGGGACACCAAGAGGCAAGCCACCTCATGCTCCTTCACGGTTTTTTGTTTACCTGTTTTCCCGCTGCGCTATTGACCTGTGACCGCTTGCAGGTCAATCAGCACAGTGCTTCGAAGGCAGCAGCTTCTGCGAGGAGGCTCCACTGTCGAAGTGGCCACGAGTGATGATGAGGACTGTTGGGGGGGTAAGGGTAAGTCATGCATCACTAGGGCATGCATGGTCACGCTAGGACATGCATGGTCATGCATGGACATGCATGGTCACGCTAGCATGGTCATGCTAGGTCACGCTAGGACATGGTCATGCTAGGACATGCATGGTCACGCTAAGACATCATGGTAGGACATGCATGGTCACGCTAGGACACGCATGGTCACGCTAGGACATGCATGGACATGCATGGTCACGCTAGGACATGCATGGTCCTGCTAGGTCATGGTCACGCTAGGACATGGTCATGCTAGGACATGCATGGTCATGCTAGGACATGCATGCATGCATGCATGCATGCATGCTAGGACATGCATGGTCACGCCTGAGGCTTGTCAGAATTGTGGTTGTCCGAGGAGGAAGCGGAAGATTTGGCAGCGTGGTGGCAGAAACAGGACCGCTTGCCAGAGACAGTGGATAACACCCAGCTGGACACGGCAACTCAATCGTATTCTCCACCGCCTGCAGATGAGGGTGATGAGGGTTTGGGGGCAAGCGGCGGAGATGGTGCAGATCATGACAGCGCAGAAGCCCCGAGGGAGATTATGCCCACTCCTCCTCCTCCTCCTGGTGCCATGCAGCCTGGAACCACACAGGTGGCGATCACGTCGACGACCCATCGCCGTGAGTTCATGGCTTTGAATCGGGTGGCCACAGGCCCGAGAGCGGTACAGTTTCCAGAAGTGGCCCGCCTTTTCCTGGGAACCAAGGCAGAGCAAAGGAAGGTCTTGGCAGCCTATGTCAATTCCGGTGAGAACCTTGGCGCTGTCGAGGCCGACATGACGAACGTGCGGACGCACTTGGAGAGGTTTAAAGCCACGANAGGTCTTGGCAGCCTATGTCAATTCCGGTGAGAACCTTGGCGCTGTCGAGGCCGACATGACGAACGTGCGGACGCACTTGGAGAGGTTTAAAGCCACGACGCTCATGACGATCAAAGAGATGGTCGAAGCTGGGTTCAGCGAGATTCCTAGCTGCATTTTTTCTCTTAGCACCCCCATGATAAACATATCACCTCCATAGTTGTATACATACATACTTGAATATAGATATATATTTGTATATTTATATTTGTATTTGTCTTTATCTATTTTCTTTTCTGTATATATATATATATGTGTGTGTGTGTGCGTAAATTAAAATGTGTGTATAACAGAAATCGAATATAATCGAATATAAAGCAACATATATATATATATAATATATACATATATATATATACATTACATATATAGACTGCTTTTGGAGTCCACTGAGGGCCAAAATCAACGGCTGCGTCAGCCGTGGAGGAATTGCGGACCCTGATGCTCCNCCACTGAGGGCCAAAATCAACGGCTGCGTCAGCCGTGGAGGAATTGCGGACCCTGATGCTCCGAACTGCCAGGAGAGTACCAAGTTTTGGGCAAGCGTTGCAGCTGAGCAGACGACACAAGATGATGATATGACAAGTGTTCGCATGCAGAGCCGTGTGGATCCAAGGGATGCGCTGCGAGCATTTCAGACTCCACTGGGGCGTCCTGGCTCGTCTGTGGCCATTCCTGACCCTATGGGCTTTGTCCNAGAGCCGTGTGGATCCAAGGGATGCGCTGCGAGCATTTCAGACTCCACTGGGGCGTCCTGGCTCGTCTGTGGCCATTCCTGACCCTATGGGCTTTGTCCAGCAATTCAGTAGCCTCGCTGCGCAGCCTTCTCAGAGTGCTGCGCCTGCAACCCCTCAGCCAAGTTCCGGGCTTGGATTTATCATGATGTATTTTTGAACACCATGGCTCCACGTTTTGATACTATATCCTGCCTTGGCCAAGGTGCGAAAGCAAAGGCCAAAGCTAAAGCAAAGGCAGCCGCACCCCGTCCAGCTGGTGCTTTGCCGCTTAGTGATGTGGCCCTTGCTGGCAAAACACTCCCGGAGAAGTGCGCCTTGGCCCGTTGGGGCCTCGATTTATTTGCTGCATCCTATATAGTCTATTGCATTCTTTGCTTGATGCCTGTTGCTGAAGGCACAGAAATCAAGAAAGAACTTTCGGCCTTAACGGCTTTGAAGTTGGAGCTCCCAGCTTTGGGCACCCGCTACGCAAGCTTTCAAGAATCGATGGACACGATCGATGACTTCAACCAGAAGCTCACCAGCCATTTTGGAAGGCTGATGCTTTTCTTTTCTGCACAGCAGCAAGTGGTACGTGCATGTACCATCTACCTGCCAGGCTGGGCAACGTCACCGACGAGGATGGCTTCACTGACATCCGTGCCAAAGTTGCTGAGCTGGCCAGGGCCTCAATTTCGATTTAGTTCCAATTAATGGACATTTTTTCAGCAGCCATGCCTAGGTAGGTGACTGCCGCCGGAAGCGAGCCCAGTTGCAAGCTGTGCTCAAAGAGTTCAAGAAGTGCACCCGCCACTGTGCTTCCAGCAGTAGTGCTTCCGTGTTTTTTTCATTACGTGCCAGGGGCTACGGTGCCTGCTGAGAGCTGATCAATGGCGATTTCCGGGCCATGAGAAGCATGGCAAATTTTGTTAGGAGTGATTTCGGCAGCTGATCTTTGGATCGCATGGATGAAAGGCGAGATCTTTAGCGAGAAAAAAAGACGATTGCATGTATTAATTACTTGTTGTGCCGCTTCGCGTTGCCAACGCTCACTGGACCTGCACGATTGCTGCATTCTCCCACCGTGACTCGTGCTGTATATAGATACCCAGGTACATCTTTCAAGAGATCTTTGGATAAGCAGTGGGGGCCCCACAGCGAAGTCACGCTGGGGTGTTACGCCTCCTGGATACATTGGGGCTGAGGCTGGCAGCAGAGATTGGTTTGGGTACGGCATCCCTAGCTACTGCAAGTCGCCTTGGGAAAGCTTATGGGTCCGATGTCTTTTCGTCGGAATCTCAATATTGCCGCATTAGCCTGATGCCCTTTATACCTGTTTGGTGCCTTAGGTCAGAAACGAGAAAAGATGACAGAGCTCACCGCAAGTTGGTTCGGGCTGACCTTGCCTTTAAAGACCTCATCTCTTATCACTATCTTCCAGTTGNTTAGGTCAGAAACGAGAAAAGATGACAGAGCTCACCGCAAGTTGGTTCGGGCTGACCTTGCCTTTAAAGACCTCATCTCTTATCACTATCTTCCAGTTGCAGAAGAAGATGGTAGCATGCAGCTGCAAGCATGGCCATTCATCTTGCCCGAAGCTTTGGCAGTAGCCTCAACACAGACACCCTTCAAGTGGCATCAATCTGCAGCAAAATATTCTTTGTTGACACATGGGTGGCTGTACTTCAGGTGCGTNAGCTTTGGCAGTAGCCTCAACACAGACACCCTTCAAGTGGCATCAATCTGCAGCAAAATATTCTTTGTTGACACATGGGTGGCTGTACTTCAGGTGCGTTGCCTTCTGCAGATGGGCCACCGCAATCTGCTGGGGTATGCGACTGAAGAGTATTGGGAGGTACTATATAGAAAATTTTCAATTTCTCGGCCTGATGGCAGCACAGACTGCATTCCGGTCAGCGTCTTTGGAGATGAAATGCAGGTCTTTGATGGCCTACAGNCTATATAGAAAATTTTCAATTTCTCGGCCTGATGGCAGCACAGACTGCATTCCGGTCAGCGTCTTTGGAGATGAAATGCAGGTCTTTGATGGCCTACAGTACTGTTGCGTGAACTGGTCCTCTGATGTGGCACTCTGGCATTCCAACGCCATGGTCTCCAAATTTTTGACTGTTATGATTCCGACAACAGCTTACGTGTTCAAAGGGAAAGTGAATTTGACGATACAGGAAGCCATGAGGGTAGCTGTCCGGTCCTTGACAAAGTTGTACCGGGAGGGACCGTTGCATTTAGTTGTTTGTGCCTTGAAAGGCGATTGGAAGTGGATGGTACAAATCTTGAATGCNTGTCCGGTCCTTGACAAAGTTGTACCGGGAGGGACCGTTGCATTTAGTTGTTTGTGCCTTGAAAGGCGATTGGAAGTGGATGGTACAAATCTTGAATGCGAAGAATACTCCCTCTTCGAACTCTGTTTGCTACAAATGCAATGCGACAAAAAATTTGGAAGCTCCCTTAACAGACTTGGATAGTACTGCTGTGTGGAGGAACTCGCCTTTGCAAGCTGATGACATTTGGTGGGAGGTACCATCCGTGGCTGAGCTCCCAGGTTTTGGCCTTCAACTATTTTGTCCAGACATCCTGCACACATATCACCTTGGCATTGGAAGGGACGTTGTTTCTAGCATTTTGGTCCTCCTGCTCAAATGGGGGTGCTTTCCAGGACGCAACGTGCTCCAGCAGCAATTCGATACATGCAAGTTCACGCATGGTCATGCATGCATGCATGCATGCATGCATGCATGCATGCATGCAAGGACATGTCATGCATGGTCATGGAAGGCATGGCACAACTTTTTTTAATATATATATATATATTTATATAAATATATATACATAAATAAAATATTGACCATCAACATGCCATCACCATCCATTCATACACCCATGCACTTATGCATGCATGCATGCATGCACGGATCATGCATTCATGAACTCAATCGACCCTGCACAGACTCTCCTGGCTGTCCACATATCACTGAATCATGTGTCTCTGCTCAGGTTAAAGAGCGGATGCTGAGGGCCAGCTTGCAGATCAAGGCTTGGTGCANCAGACTCTCCTGGCTGTCCACATATCACTGAATCATGTGTCTCTGCTCAGGTTAAAGAGCGGATGCTGAGGGCCAGCTTGCAGATCAAGGCTTGGTGCAAGCAAAATTCCAAGTACCGCTTGCCGACCAAAGCTGCAGCTCAAGAGCGGGAAATTTGTTCATTATGTGGGCAAAGGCTGGCATGTGTCAGTCCTCCTTGGCTTCCTACACGATTTCATGGAACACCTCAATGTGGATGCAGATCTAAAGATGCTAGTGTGGTCCGGCAATGAGTTGATGGGATACCTACATGCAGAGCGACAAAACGGTGTGCTTTTGAACGATGAAGGTGTCCAGCAAGTGACAGTTCTAGGTAACTATCACCTCAAGATGCTGCTGGCGGCCAACCGGAAGTATGTTGGCTTTCCCACTTACAAGCTTTTCAACATTAGACCAAAGTTCCATGGCATGTCGCACATTTTAGAATTTGCGGCAACTGGACGCAATCCGGTGACCCAAGCATGCTGGATGGAAGAGGATTGGATCCGACGAGTTGCCAACATAGCAAAACGCACTCACGCCAAGAAGACAAAGCTAAGTACTCTCCAACGCTATGCGGCAGGACCTTGCCTCCTTTTTTAGCACAAGCTGCTGCAGTTTTTTGGTTTAGACTGTGATATACTTGCAGATTTTCAAGTTGCAGGATTAAAGTGTTGTCTCGAGGAAAAGCAGGTGGATCTGATTTTTGGTGAAACTGTGCAATCATTGTTTCAGTGATTCAGCGCTCCATGTTTTTCTCAAACTCTCGTATCTGCCAGGTGGAGCTAGCGCAAGTGAGTCGCCGCAACTAGCGGCACATGCCACGCGGATTCTTTCACATGTCCGTGCTGCCAGCAAAAAGCAATTAGCCATTCGCTGTTTAGTTGTTGAGGGGAAATACATCAAATATTGGGTTTTAATGCCTTCAATTTCAAAGGGGCTATCGTGCTGATAGGGGGTTTTAATGTGGATTTGGGAAGAAAGGGGGGTTTTAAGTCAGAAATGACCCTCTGGGTCTCTTCTTGCTTGTTTGCAGAGACGCCTTCACGCTGCTTCACCTTGCAAAAAAAATAGAATTGAAATCAACTGTATAGTATAGTGGCTTGCCAATGTTGCATTTAGTTTGACATCGAATCCGAAGTGAGATGCTGAGTCAATGACCGTCATCATTTCGTGGCCACCGACTCCGATTCCGATCTTTCCCAACTTGTAGTACCAGTACTTGCGGGCTTTCAGCGCAGTTTTGGCTGCGGATTTGGCTGCGGCTGGCCTCTTCATTGTCATCTTAGAAGCTGGTCGCTTCAAAGGCTTTGCATCGTCATCGTCCTTCGAATCGTCCTCATCNGGCTGCGGATTTGGCTGCGGCTGGCCTCTTCATTGTCATCTTAGAAGCTGGTCGCTTCAAAGGCTTTGCATCGTCATCGTCCTTCGAATCGTCCTCATCTGGCACTGCATCATCATGTCGTTCTGGGGATTTAGCATCCGAATCCTCTGTCTCTGTGGCAGCAATGGCACTAGCAGGTCGTTTTTTCACAGCAGCAGACTTGGCGGCCTTCTTCACTCCTTTAACTTTGGGATTTGCCTTCCCTTTGGCCTTTGGCGCGACTGGCAAAGTATCGGGCTCTTTCTTCTCCTCCACGGGTTTTGAAGCAGCACTGGCAGCCACAGGAGCGCTGCCAGGACCAAAAGCTACATCATCATCATCTGATAGCTCTGTCACCGCATTCAACTTTCCAATCATGGCACCAGAGCAGCGAGAAAGAGCAGCGGCTCGTGGGGCCTTCTTGACTGAATCAGTCTGGTTTGAGTGAGATAAAGACCAAAGAAACATTGGTTGCTGGCTCAATTAGCATGGCGTGGTTTGAACCACCTGATCACTTTCACCTGTCTTTCATCTGGGACCTGCCACTTTCACCTGTCACTGCCTGTCATGATCTGCGAAAATAAACAGACTGAGTTGAACGACGAGCCTATTTTTTTGTCGCATTGAAACTGGCGATGTTTGCCAGCCGAATCAATGAACTTCATCTGCAGCTTGACACAGAATACATTCACTGCTTGCCGTGTCTGCAGCATGCTAACAAAAATAAAGACTGTCTCAAGATCATAAAACGACTTTGACTCTGAGGGTCGACATCCATCAATATGTTTTAAGATATCATTGTTTGGCAGCAGTGACTGTGGAACATTTTCACACCAGTTTGACAGCTGCT
>BGPT01002239.1:18987-29026 GCA_003297045.1 Symbiodinium sp. clade C Y103 | reverse complement strand
GTGGGAGCACATTGAATTTGTGAAGGAAACATGCCCCGAACATACTTGCCCGTAAATCCAACTTGTCCAGGTTCTCTGCAAGTGCCTTTGGTTCGAAACAGGTCACCTTCCCAGAGCAATTGACACGGTAACGGAATGGTCGAGTTGCCCCTGTCGACTCCTGCCAACAAGCCACAGGGCAGAAAACAACAAGTGACAACTTGACTCAAAGTTTTGTAGCTGGCTTTCAAATGGAAGAATGTTGGTCGCAAGCCGTCCTCAACCATGGGTGTCAGCGCATGGTCGGTCACGGTGAGCTCTGTGATGCCCTGCTTCTGAGCAATCTTGCAGGCCAAGTCTGAAAGGTATGTCAACTGCTTGCCCTCAGAACTCGTCAGGCACATCAAATCACAATCCCGCTCGAGGATGAAGGGAATCGAATCTTTCGACTGCCCACGAGCTACACCTCATGGGGTAATAAAATGCTGACCAAAATTTAAAATTGATGTTGAACTCCCATGCATGACATCCAATGATATTGAAAAATAATAAGTCTTCATGCCTGCTGGCTTCTCCAAATAGGTGGCAACGTTGAAGCCGAACACTTCAAAGGCAGAGCATTGAATGTCTTTGGCTGTTGGATTGTGCAGCCACAGCTCGTCCTTGTCACTGGCCACGACAATCAATTCCGGCTGTCCAGTGGCCTTACACTTTGCCTGTGACCTTAGTAGATTGATAGTAAATCACTGATTCGAAAATCTCAGCTTCAGTCATTCCATGGCTATTGACAAATTAGATCCACTGCATCCCATTGCAGCCAATTTGCACAACTTGGGAATCAAAGTCGCCCTCNTTCCATGGCTATTGACAAATTAGATCCACTGCATCCCATTGCAGCCAATTTGCACAACTTGGGAATCAAAGTCGCCCTCTGACATGACACAGTCTGGAACCATGGGCAGCTGGAAATTCACTGGTCGCTGTTCTCCTTCACCATAGACAGGTTCGCAGCGAGTGCGCTCTGAATTGCCCTGCCTATTATTCCCGGAAGCCAAAAGCTTGAGGCTGTGGGTGGAATTCCATTCTTCCACCTTCATGAGCAGCGACTCACCCTTTCCATGGANAATTGCCCTGCCTATTATTCCCGGAAGCCAAAAGCTTGAGGCTGTGGGTGGAATTCCATTCTTCCACCTTCATGAGCAGCGACTCACCCTTTCCATGGAAAGAGTCAAGGACTTGGCTAGGTATCCTCAGCTAGAAATTGAGCAATGATGATGCCGTGGAGAAAAGATGATTGAAACATGACAGTTAGTTTGTCAGCAANCATCAGTCACGGATAAGATCTCCAAAGTTGGCTTGGAATCCTTGAAGTCAGTCTTGCTTCGAGTTTTAGGACCTGCTTCTCCGCTTTCGTCCCACCATTCCTTAAAATCAGGACATGAACAAAGACTGGAAAAATCAAGTCAATGAAATTTGGCATTCAACTGATGCATCACATCATGGTCAGTGCCATGATGTGACATGCATTAAAATTAATGGTCAGTGCCATGACGTGACATGCATTAAAATTGATGGACCCTCAATTGCGACAAAGGGTCGTTAAAGACTTTGCCTTCAACCCAGTTGATGCTGGACTCAATACCAGAAGTGATCTCGTCATCTCCCCGAGCAACATAGGCTACAAACTTCCAATCAAGTCCAACATTGCCAGACTTTAACCGATCCATCTGTAGCTCCCAAAGACCACGGCCCCACTCGTTCCACCTGCCAGGCTGGCTTGATTGGCACGCCAAATCAAAATAATGCTGGGAAACATAGTGTCATGGTTCATTGTGCAACATTATTTGTCTTTAAGATATATTTGAACAATGAGCGAGCCTGTTCAGTGTCAGGTCCACTACAAAAACCTTGCTGTCTGCCGGAAAATCAACACCATCCAGAATCTTCTAATGATGATTAAGAAGAGTTGCACGGACAGTGGGGGATGGAGGCTTCTCTGGATCATCAGTCCACAGCTGGTTCACTCGTGCTCGGGACACTGGGCCCAAACTGCCCAGCAGAAATGAAGCGTTCTTGAAGCCAAACTGCTTGTGGATTTGGCTGACTGCAGCCAGGCCTCGGGGCTGATTGCAAAATTTTGAGCTGAATCTGAACACAAAGTCATTTATCTCTTGACGCAACAGGAATCACTGATGCCAAATAGTTGAAAACAATGGTGATGCAGTATGATGCAGTGATGAATGAGTGAGATTGAATATGATAAATATTGGAGATTCAAGCCAAAGGGCAAAGCTGGCTCTTGCGACGTTTGTCACCAGCATGGCCTGAATCTTTGAAGCTGCAATGGATTTCAAATAGTTCCATTGACCTGGATTTGGACAGGTCATGGGTTCACGATTGTATTTAGTTGCAAGGAAACAGAAACTAAACATGACAATGATCTGATTGAAAGGCTGAAATCACATTGGAAAAAAAAGGTCTTGCTATTTTATCTAACATGAAACCCCATGAGTTTGTCCTCCAATGATCGGCGGTAGTTGCACACAGTGGCTCTGTCGATTCCAGGATGTGTTTGCACTTGCAAGCTGAAGAGTATGGCATTGGGGTTGGAATTTGAAAAGGCTTTCGCGATGTCGCATGTCTCGTCCACAATCAAGCCACCTGACACTGAGTGTCTTGTTGGATGAAGCACTCAGTTCTAAAGAAACTTCGGCCAGGCGAAGTTGAAGTGTCACAGAGACTTTAGTTACAACTAACTTACTATATTATTTGAACCTCTGACACTGCAGAATACTTGTATCAGCCTAGCCACGACTTGGCCAGACTGTCATGTCTTGGATCATGATTGTGATCCTCGGCTGGGGGAAGAAAACAAGGTCAACTTGGCTTGGATTGGGTAAACGTTGGACACTGGATGTGGCAGGCAAGATTTGCATTGGGCGCACCTGCATCTGATTGATATCGAATCAGATCTGCATGAGCATCAGACAATGCGTCCACCGTGACGTACCTGTGATTCTGTTGGAGAAAGGTCTGGACAGCCTCCTTGCCCTTCTGGAAGCTTTGGGCCAGGTACTTCATGTCCAGGGTCCCCTGTCAATTGCTCATGATTTCATTGATAATAATTACCAAAACATTGGGAATAACAAAGGCAATGATTTGGAATGGTTGCTATCTATTGGCATGCCTGGCGGTTGCAATGATCTTGCGCAGCAGCAAGCCACTGGGACATGGCATTGAGGTCCTTGTCCAATTTGGACTCCACTTGGTGCAAGGTGGCATTTACGACTTGCTCCTGGAGCCTAGGTAGTTCATTTGATATGCAGAAGTCAAAGGGTGGAAACAATAAAGGCAAGCAGCATTGCATCAGCTTCCAAATTTTCTTCTTTGACCTGGAGTGGTGACAAAAAAACATGACGACAATCAATAAAACTATGTATAAACAAATTTGATTTGATTTGATGGCTGGCTAGTTGCAACACTTGGCATCAGACTTTGGACTGAAACTTCGCAGTTGCTGATCGAAACACTGCAATCATCTCCAAGTCAACAGGCGGAACGGAATTCTCGAGCATTGCAATCAGGTCAGTGTCCGCATGTTTCAAGGTGAACCTTATGAAAGCAGCACATCACTTTTAAGAGTACATGGCTTGGAGTAACTTTCAGGACGACTTCATCATCAATGCTTCTAAAGGACGACTTGTCCAGTGACGGTTTTTCAGCACGAACAAAATCTGGTGGATAGTCAGCCTCGAACTTGTCCATGCATGCCAAGAATGCTGCGGAGCAGCGCTGTACGTATTCCTGTAGTGCAGCCAGCTGTGACTATTGCTCAATAAACTACTTGGAAACTCTGTTGACTGAAGTGTTGGTTCAATTCAATGTGAACTGGAAAACAAAACTATTATTGGGACGTTAAATCTTGATCTTAGCATCCACCTCCTTCAGTCCATAGGCTTTTCTCATCTTCACATGGGTTGCCTCGTAGTTGTGTTCCATTCTGTCCAGAGTCAGGTTCAGAACACGGTCTGAAGCATAGAGATAATCATCCCATGCTGTCATGCTGGTACTTCCGGAAGAGAAATCACGGTTCCATGCCCCACAGGCAATGCTCTCATGCGTCAACATCTTGCCCATGGACCATTTCCTGACATTGAAAAAGTGTTCTTTGCTTTCAATTTGAAGTCTTCAAGTTGTAATGCGATCATGTTTGATGCCTCAGAACAAATCCAACACTGACATGCCATGCAAGAATCTTCACAAGGAAGGCAAGGCGATCAACAATCTCGCGGGACACTTTGGTGTGCAGGTTTATGGCGGCATTGCTCTCCACACGTCCTATCTGATAGGCATCAGCCACCTGAGCTGCAGTATTCCATACCTGGCCAGTCAGAAAGAAAAGTGGTCAAATCAGTTTTATAATAATCATTGGAAATGATGATTCACTGGAATTGGCAAGGAGATGTCATTATCATTCAGGCCTGTTCGGCCATAGAGGCTGACTTGAAGGATTCCAACATCCGCATTTGATGAAGCAGGTTGAATGCGTTGGGTTTTCTGCGGACTGCTCCTTGCATTGTTATGCCTCAGGTTTGGCAGCTGGTCATCAAACAAGTTGACTGCCCTGTAGTAAGCTGAATGTTGAATCAAGGTCTGCCACCATTCAACAAGTCAATTGGTACCAAGTTGCTCCTGTTCTCCAGTACCACCATGTGGTTCTCCGTGACCACATGAACAGTGCCATGGAATGTGCTGAATCCCCTGAGATGATGACTTCAATAGCTCATCACACATTAACAGTCAAAACAAATGACATTGCATTGAAGGCAAGCAACCGTTGGTCCTCAGGAGGCCATGCCTGCAGAGGTTTGATATTCAATATGTAAACGTAGTGTAAAGTTTGAGGTAAAACCATTGATGCGATAGGCAACTGACTGAGTCAGGTGCCTGCAAGAACTCTTCAGACTCATAGGCTGCCAAGAGCACTGTCATAGCTGCAACAGTCCGGGTCCATCCCTTGACAATGAAGCAGCCATGCGGCGGCAGCCACGACCTGCTGACATCGTCCTCAGACACCTCGCCAGCCATGAAGTCGAACTTGGGTTTCATCCCATGCTCAGGCCGGAGACTGGACACCACCAACCGCTCCACTCCCGGCACTGACGGATCAGTCAAGAACCTCCGCAAGTCTGCTCAAAAATTGTGGTTCAATTTTGGCTGGTGAGTCAGTGCTATCATGCTGCAAAGTCAAGAAACCCATTTGCCAAGATCAGGCGGCACATAGTGTTGAGCTGATCCTTAGCTTTGCATGGTTGGAGATCTGATATCATACTGTCATCATTGTTGAAAAGGGCAGAACACTTTTGATGCAGCTAAGTATCAGGTTCCAAGAGACCCTTGCAGCCACAACTGCTGTCCCACGACAGCATCCAAGGGCGCAGTGAGCAAACTGTGCTATTCTTCAAGGTGGAGTCTGAGGCGTAGTGCCTCATGTCAGCTGCATGCAACAATGAAACATAGTAATACACTTAAACGTCTCAAATATGCTTGGATGCAAATCTCGGTATCTAGAGTGAAACACGCAACGGATACAATCTTAGGCAATGAACGTATTGGCATCAGGCGGAAAATGGACATCAATCCACTTGAGGAACTTCTTCCTGGACTCCTCACACCAGCTGGATGGATGCAACAAACATAAACTATTTACCACTCTCACATGTTGCAGCATGAACACTCAGTGCACTCAAGCCAATTTTTTCACACGTAGGCAGCCAAATCACTGTGGATTTTCATTTCAGAGATGGGCTACGAAGCTACCATTCAAGGTCCAGAGCTGGAAAGTTTCGCCAACGTTGATAATGAACTCTCAGGGAATTTTGAAATTCAGCAAGTCGACGGAGCTTCAAGATCTGAAGATTGAAGATGGCCCTCTGCAAGATTCGAATGGAGTGGGCCAAAACTTGCAACGTTGGAGCAGAGTCAGTTGTCTCAAGGTAGTCTTCCACCTGCTGGAGCTCCGAAAGGCATTGGAAGCAAGTCATCAGGTTACGATCCACATCTAACACAGCTTGGAGCATCTGCTGGAGAGAAGGTGGTTCATCTCGAAGGGCAAGAGTCATGGCAATGACAGAAACGAATATGAATGGAGGTGCATGGGGACGGATGGTGGGAATGAAAAATTTGCAATTGAGCCCCACTGCAAAACAAGTGAACGTGTTCAACATGCTGCTCGACCAAAACCTTGGTCTATCATGTTAGGTGATAGTTTGTGTTATCACTACATGCTTCCGTGAGAACGACCATGTATGGTACAAACAATAGTTAGTTTGCATGCTGACAGTCTGTCCTTGGTTCCAAGAACATGGTCGAAGTACTTCTCCATAGTGAAGTAAGTCTGAAGGCATTCTGTCCTTAAAGTTTGGTGGAAAGAACAAGAAATCAAATTCAACATGATAACATCTACAGAACACATCAGATCATTCATTGAACAACCAGTGTGATGTGCTCGACAAGTGACAGCCATTTGTCAAACTTTACCACGTGCTCCGAAAGCTTGGCAGCATGCTTCTCAAACTCATCTAAGGTCCGCTGGTTCTTGGCCTTGCTAGTCTTCGCCTGTTTCACAGTGACACCTGGCTCCAACTTTGCTGCTCCTGGCAAGAGCTTTCGTTTCTGGCCTGACTGACCCGACATGGCTCGGTCCTAACAGCCAGCGGGCAGCTTTGAAACTCCAGATTTAACAGCACACAACATGACGTGAAGAGTACCATCCATCTGGTGAAGCTGGAAATTCACTGCGGTTACTAGACTGATGCTGCAGTTGAATGACAAAAAAANCTTTGAAACTCCAGATTTAACAGCACACAACATGACGTGAAGAGTACCATCCATCTGGTGAAGCTGGAAATTCACTGCGGTTACTAGACTGATGATGCAGTTGAATGACAAAAAAATACCAGTGGGTTTGTCAAATTGAAAGTGTGGCTGATGTCTGACCTTGGATGAAATGACGTCCTTTTTCCCCCACTGGTATCGCAGTCTGAAAAAAAAATGATTCAATGATCTCTCAAGTTCACACACAGTGAACAATGACAGCCCAATTGGGACAAGTACATGCAAAGGATCCAGTTGATGAGGNTCTCTCAAGTTCACACACAGTGAACAATGACAGCCCAATTGGGACAAGTACATGCAAAGGATCCAGTTGATGAGGAGGAGCCAGATCACAAATTTATTATATAGACGACGATGATTTTTCAATCGCTGTCACAAAACTGATGGATCAATCTGAGTCGGTTCACATTAATTTTATGACGATGTTCAATTGATCGTTGTCACAACAAATGATGGATCAACCCAAGTTGGATCACATTTTGTGACGACGATCAATTGATTGTCGTCACAAAAATGATGGGNATGTTCAATTGATCGTTGTCACAACAAATGATGGATCAACCCAAGTTGGATCACATTTTGTGACGACGATCAATTGATTGTCGTCACAAAAATGATGGGTTGATCCCTCTCTCGGCCAAAACCAGATTTTTGTGTTGAGCGCTGGCGACGCTCAACACAAAATTCATGTTTGGTGGTGGTGCATGGATCCAAGATTTTAGATNTCCCTCTCTCGGCCAAAACCAGATTTTTGTGTTGAGCGCTGGCGACGCTCAACACAAAATTCATGTTTGGTGGTGGTGCATGGATCCAAGATTTTAGATCTTTTTGGTATAATCAGGATTTTGTGTTGACGGGGGGCGCCCGTCAACACAAATGGAATTTTTCTCCTACTTAGAGCAATTCATAAAAAACTAGTTTTTTTTCCCCCCACAAAGTGACATGCCCCTAAATGTCCATGCCGCACCCAATTTTTTTTGCATTTTTATCATGTACTCAGGATTTTTTACTGAAATCATTGGAATGAACACTTGCTTGGATCCATCACATGCTTGTCGCAAAAAAATCGTCGAGTCAGCACACTCGAAGAGAGTTGACGGGNTTTTTTACTGAAATCATTGGAATGAACACTTGCTTGGATCCATCACATGCTTGTCGCAAAAAAATCGTCGAGTCAGCACACTCGAAGAGAGTTGACGGGGGCCAGCGCTCAACACAAACTGCTTTGCAAACAAAGGTTCGACAACGAATCTGGCACATGAAGACAGCAAAAAGCTGCTTGAATGGTTTTTCAGTATGTTTTTTGAGTTGGACGCTGCCAACGGTCAACTCAAGCACATGGTGCCCCCCGGATGCACATTTTGTGACAACGGAATATTGCATGTTGATGCATTTCCTTTTGTGACGACATCCAGCTATGCATCGTCAAGAATAGCCCCCTCAAATGCATCAGAAACAATCTTGAAGGCTTGCTCCCATGGAAGACCTGATGCCCACAACTTGGCACTCGCTTCCAGGATGTAGTGGTCCTTGTTCTGAACCCTGTACTTCTCCAACTCTGACCGTTGCACCCGCTCATACTTGAGGGATGTACCATGTCCAACCTGAAGAACAACAATCGGTGCAAATGTAGCAATGACACAAAAATAAATATTGTGTTGCTGTTGGTTTGTACATCACCTGCAAGCTTGCTCTGAACTGACATTACATTCATCCAAGTGACAGGGTCGTATCGCACTGCTTGGGGAATCCCTTGACCAGACACTCCATGACCAACAACTGGCCCAGGGCATGGCAAACACCTGCAGGGACAACACATTGAATGAAGTTGCTCGACATCATGTCAAACAGTGTCTTGTGCACCAGCCGGACAACACTTGAAGATTGAAGATCAAGGCACCGGTCCACATCCAAAAGATCTGTCCGCTCAACACTTCGGTTTGCCAGTCTCGTCAAATGAGCAGATGCCCTGTTCAAGGTGAAGGTTTCCGCTCCTGGCAGTAGAAATGACTTACATGATCGAACCATGGGTCAAAGATTGCATGGAGATACACTGCAAATCATTCCAAAACCAATGTGTTCAAATGACACCAAGTAAACGATGAAGCCAAGGAGCTCAATATCTTTGCATATTTCAGCCAATTCTCAGCAGCTTTCCCATCGAAGTCGCGATCAGGATTGACAACTGCAATGGGTGACAATGGATAACAATGGGCAACAATGCAATGCTAAGACATCCACTCATTCTCATTATTATGTGATCACATTGAGTATCACATTGCATGAAGCCACAAGATCATCATGCCTCGGGGCACAGAGCCTTTCTGTTGAATCTCTTGACACACTTCATGTGGCAGGAACAACATTGGCGACCCAAATTCGGAATCACTCATCCATTGTTTCGTCCTGACAGTCTGCGCACACACACCATATGGCATCAACAAACAATAAGTTCCATTTCAATGATTTGATGCCGCATTCAAAAACATGCATCAGTTGATACACATTAAATCACATCAAAAAATCAATGCGCAATAAAAGAGAGATGTTCTGTCCTCAGGATGACATCAGACCCATGCTCTTTGAAACCCAGTTTCTTCCAGAAGTTTCCCTTGACGTTGGATCGGTCAATGCCTACCACACAATGGAATGATAAGCAGCCGTTCTAGGAGACTAATACCCATGATTCGAAAGATTGAGTCTTAGCTTCCAGTGAGTGTCAATCACTTAAACAAAATAGCACTCATCAATACTCATCACCATGATGATGAACACTGACTGTAGAATAAATTACAAACGGCCTTTGAGAATGGATTTTATGTATTATGAAGTGAATTGCAAGTCAGCCTAGGTTGTCGAAGCGGTCAAAGGCAAAGACATGTGGAGCACCAGGCCCTCCAATGCCACGTAGGTGAGCACCATAGCAACTGAGGTGCAAGAAAGTCTTCCTGCAGCAGAGCAAGTGTTGTTTGACAATCACACCCAGAATCTGGTCAGAAGGAAATTTACGCTGATCTTATGAACTTCAGTAGCTACATGGTTTCTTGCAATCAAAGATCCAATTGCGAATGGAGTTCACAAGTTTCACCTCTCGAAATTGTTGTTCATATGGCCGCTGGCTGGCGTCTGCAAGAAATTCGTGGATCACCTGTTGGAAGTCCTG
>BGPT01002238.1:65975-100515 GCA_003297045.1 Symbiodinium sp. clade C Y103 | reverse complement strand
CCCGACTTGGGCCATCGTTCGCTTCGCTGAAAAGGCCCGTTTTTGGGGTCGCTACTGCCACCTGTTTTCAGCCTTCCTTATTGCGGGCCCTCGTTGTATGTACGTATGTACGTATGTATGTATGTATGCATGCCTGTGTATGTATGTATGCCTGTGTATGTATGTATGCCTGTGTATGTATGTATGCCTGTGTATGTATGTATGCCTGTGTATGTATGTATGCGTGTGTATGTATGTATGTATGTATGTATGGATGGATGTATGTATGTATGTATGCATGCCTGTGTATGTATGTATGCCTGTGTATGTATGTATGTATGTATGTATGTATGTATGTATGTATGTATGTATGTATGTATGTATGTATGTATGTATGTATATGTCTGTCTGTCTGTATGTATGTCTGTACGTATGTATGTATGTCTGTATGTATGTATGTCTGTATGTGTATGTGTATGTGTATGTGTATGTGTATGTGTATGTGTATGTGTATGTGTATGTGTATGTGTATGTGTATGTGTAGGTGTAGGTATGTATGTAGGTATGTATGTAGGTATGGGTATTGGGTATTGGCATTGGTCAAAATTGAATACCCCCATAATCAAATGATTAATGCTAAAAATAATTCGTCTTAGCTCCCTGGTCTGAAATTGGGTGATAATCAGCTGCTACACATGGTTAAGACTTAAATCTGTGGTCCCCACATCTGAAATTTTGACCATACCCATATCCATATGTAGCAGCCATCCACCCCATGACAGCCGCGTATCCCATCCCGCAGGACTGCTGGGTGAAAAGCATTCCAAAGCATGAAACCAGCATGGGCTGGTTGAAGGGCTAAAGGGAACATTGACATTTTGACCCGAAACCATATTCTCCGTCCAATTTTGTTGGGTGTTCCAGCAGATTTTCCAACTTATTCTCATTATATATATCCCCATGATATGCTTTTATATTATATATATATTGTATCCAGGCGTATCGAATTGTACCACCATTTTTGTTGCTTAAATGCAAGATTTGTTGGTTGAACAACCACCAGTCAAACCTGTCCAGAACTGGTATGAAACCAATCACATAGATGGGTCATTAACCTCTTGCCAAGTACCCTCTAGTTCTTTAATATAGCTTGCAACATCACCAACTTCAAATTGTTAAATCATCACCAATCATCTATGAATGGGCTATGATCCGTAGCTATGTGAAATGATCAGAGGGAATTCCAATTATATAAACAAACCTCATTTTTGCTGGTTAAATGACCTAAAAAAAACCTTAAAACATCGCCATTGAATGCCATTGATACATCCCGGTCACCCATTTTTCATTGCTATGTTAGTTTACCAGGGGTTTATCCCCTTTAGTAGATTATAATCCCTCATTACATAAATCAGAATAAAATGCCATGAAATTCCCATGCAATCCCCATGAAACGAAGACAGGCTCGGCTCGTCGAGTGACCTTCAGACCTTTGGTGGCGCCGGCCACGTCCACGGAACAAACGTCCGAGGGAACACACATGGCGCTGTAGCTGAAGGTGCGGTGATCTTTGTTCTCAAAACCTGGGCTTTTTTTAGGATAACAACCATTAAACCACCATTTTTAATGTTTATTTTGTATAACAACCACCATTAATTCATGTTGATTTCAATGTTTAAACCACCATTTTTAATGGCTGTTATCCCATTGACTTGATGCCTGGAGGCTGTGGAAATAGAATCAGGAAATGCTCTTTTAACCTTTCAATATCATTGGGAAATCAGAAGTGGTGATTTACCCATGATATAATGTAAAGTTATTCAGCCCTTTAAATTGGTGGTGATTTTAATGAGATAGCCACCATTTGAACGGTTAACCCGCCCAATCTTTAAATAGTGGGAAAAAAGTAATGTGGCCAAATGTAATTGATGGAAATAGACTGGGTTTATTATGGTATATAATGATATAACAACCACCACTCTATGGGCATATCATTAAAAATGATACCCACATATACCCAAGGGAAACCGTTTACCAACAATCTACATGTATAGACCACCAATCTATCGGGATATAATATGATGTGACAACCACCAATCGTTAGGGATATCACCGAACATTGGCATTTAACATGAGTTAATGGGATATGAATATGATATGCCGGAAAACGTTTACTAACAGATGTGGCAAACCTATAGTGAAACCCTTTTTGAAAACGATCTACTTTCATGGTGCGTTTTCCACATCACATTAGTTTACGGGATGATACTGTAGATAGTGGAAAATCTACTTTCATGGTGAGTTTTCCACATCTACGTTAGTTTACAAAAAGATAATGTATATATCGGATACACCGTGGGCCATGGGTCATTTACCATGCAAGCGGGAAGAGATTGTAATGGGAATGTATCTGTATATGTATATGTAATGGATGATGTAATTGAATATATATATATATGACTATATATATTGACCACCCCCTAAAACCTACCTTTTCTGAATAGTTATCCCTTGGTTGGATCAGAAGGGGGTTACCATACATACATACATACATACATACGTACGTACATACATAAATAACTAACATACATACATACATACATACATACATACATACATAAATACATAGATAGATAGATAGATAGATAGATAGATACATACATACATACATACACACACACATACATACGTACATACATACATACATACATACATAGATACATAGATACATAGATACATACATACATACATACATACACACACAGACATACATACACAAACATACATACACAAATATACAAACATACATACATACATACATACTTACATACATTACAAAACATAACATAACATAACATTAAATTGCATTACATTACATTACATTGAATTACATTACATACATACATACATATACACACACACAGACATACACATACATACACAAACATACACACACACATACACATACATACACACACATACACATACATACATACATTACATTTCATTACATTACATTACATTAGATTACATTACATTACCATACCATTACTGGGTACCATACCATTACCATACCATTACCATTACCATACCATTACCATACTATTACCATTACCATTGCCATCACCATTACCATTACCATACCAGATACCATACCATACATACATACATTACATACATACATTACATTACATTACATTAAATTACATTACATTACATTACATTACATTCCATACATTACATTACATTACATTACATACCATACCATACCATACCATATCATTCCATACATTACATTAGATTACATTACACTACATTACATTACATTACATTACATTAATACATACATTACATTACATTACATTACATTACATTCCATTCCATTCCATTCCATTCCATTCCATTACATTGCATTACATTACATTACATTCATTACATACACTACATACACTACATACACTACATACACTACATACATACGTACATACATATACAAACATTCATACCTGAGACTGACCTACATTTTTGTAATGTTTATCCGTATTTACAGTGTTTCTGAGCTATTTAGAGAGCTGTGCAAATTGATGTCAAAAATGATTAGTATATTAATGGGAGGGTGCCATTGTATGTACATATGTGCATATATAATCATATAATATATACGATAAATATATATATATTTAAATATATATAATTAAATATATATAATCAAATATATATATAATATGTATATATATAATATGTATATATATAATATGTATATATATATAATATGTATATATACATATCATAATATGTATATATATATATATATGTATATATGTCTCTTCCATACTCAATTCCAAGTAGGAATACTGCCTTGATGAGAATTGAAGGTTAGCCACCAAAACCTTTCCAACCCGATATCACCCACTGTATTATCCCACATCAATGCCAAGCATGTCTGCACAGCAAAAGAATGCTCACAAAACAAAACAAAAAAAAACAGTTGGGAGAATGTTTGGTTTTGACTCGAAAAATGCTGTTTTTTTTTGTTTTCCTTTAATTGTTCAGTTTTTTTAAAAGGTATAGTAAAAATATATTCATGGCCAATAGACTGATATATCAAGGCTGTACTCAAGGTCTATTAGATTGCATTTTGAAGGTGCAATAGATAAGATATTAAGGATATAGTAAACATATTTGCATGGTGAACAAATGGATTAAAATGATATATATTGAAGCAAGGTATACTAGCTATAGACTGAATTGTATACTAACGACAAATTGCCTTGTCGTTTGAAGGTATGTCAACTGGTATATTGAAGATATATGTATTCAAGGTATATTTAAGGAAGACTAAAGGTATATTTCAGGTATTTGCAAAGTCAATTGTAGGGTCAATAAAATGGTATATTAGAGGTACAGTAATCGTATATCTACTGGTATGCAAAAGGTATATTAAATAGTAGATAAAAGGTGTATTCGATGGTATTGAAAAGGTATATTATATTGAAGGTCCACTAAAGGTATGCTAAAGCTTTATTATAAATATGTTCATGGTCAAATAAATAGTAAATTAAAGGTATATTGAAGCCAGGATGAGGGTATATTCAGTATATATGAAATATGGCTGATGAAAACTTTATTTTCACTCTGCTGCCTCTACTTCATCAAAAAATATCCAAACAAATAGGTGTAGCAATACATTCAGAGAGTATGTGTTGTTTCATGTTGTGCATTGCGAGGTTAAGGGTTAAGGAGTCAACATGGTAAATTCATATACTGGCACCATACATCTGTTTCTCTGAGGCTTGTAGTAAAGCTCGCATGTATCTTGGGTATCCTTTTTGTTGCAATGGAGACAAGTATTTTCATGACCAATAAGATGGTACGTTAAGGGGTTATCAAAAGTAAACTAAATGATACTAAATGTATATTAACGGTGTACTAGATGCTGTTGAAAAGATTTATTGGAGGTATGCTAAAGATATTATTGAATATATATTGAAAGTAAACCAAATGCATATTCATTGTATATTAAATTGTATATTAAAGGTGTATGAAATGGAATATCAAAGGTACATTAAATGGTATATACATTAAAGGATATTAAAGGTATGTTCAAAACAAACAGAAAGTATACTCATGGTTAATCAAATGGTATATATAGTAGATGTACCTAAAATTTCGAAATTTCATAGATGTGCAAAAAACAACAAAAAAACACTGTAAAAACCCAGTGTAAACCTCAAATGTTGCATTTCACCATAGCGACATGACCATGTTTTAAATCACTGAACTAAAATCATCTGCTAAAATCACAATAGAATGTTCAAAACCATTGCAAATACCAGCAACAAATGCCTTCATATCTGCACATATCATCTCCCACATCATTAGAGTCAAATGTCCAAATCCTGAAAATCACTTCAAAATATGATGTTGTTTTGGTGACAAAAAAATAAACCAAAAACACTGTAAAACACAGTAAACAAATGCACACATGGTAGGTTTCAGGGGGGGTAGCATAGTAGCATATAAAATATATAAATAATTATAAATATATATTGTAATTATCTATATGATGGAACGCGATGATTTGGTCATTCAAAATGGTGGTTTACTGGGATATTCCTGGGATTTACCCTCCAGTAATTTGCTACATTGCTATGGTATAGATGGCCTATTTAGTTCGATGATAAATCCTGTTTATGAAAAATATGTTTCTCGAAGCAAACTGGCAGTAATTATCAAAAGGTATAGTGAATGGGCTGGTCGGAAAATAGGAACCATGACATGTGTGTGCAAGTGCAAGGGAAGATCCCCCTACCGTACCATAACATTATTGCCCAACCCCACCTCGCCCCATCCCCTTCATGTTCAAGTTGACATGAACGCTATTGCCCCACCCCACCCCACCCCAATGCAAACATGAAAGCGCCGTTCATGTTCAAGTAGACATGAACGATATTGCCCCACCCCACCCCACCCCATCCCCACCCCACATGACAAAAATGCATATTGTATTGCGGGTTTCTACATACGTGAATGGTTTTAGTGGACCCATGAAGATTAACCAGTGGATGGAATGGATTACCAAATATTCAAACAAACCCATATTATTTGGGGTTTGCCGAGACAGCACCAAATAATATCAAATAACTATATCCAAATAAATATATCCCATTTGGTGAACAAAATCATCAACGAGCTAACTTGAATATGACTAATTGGACAGTGCATGGTTTTGGGTCTACTAGTGATTCTAATAATAAACCCACACAACTATCTGGCTGAACTGTAATGATTCACTCACCCAGAAAATGTACTTTGTCATGGGGATGGTTCCCCCCTATACATTGACCATCATTCCAGTGACACCACGATGTGAAGTCATGATCAAATTCATCCTATATATCTCCAGTATATCCCTTTCCGATGGATGATAATCATCACTATCCACCATCATATCCACATAACCAGTTGGTTCGATGATTTTCCCATGAAACATCATTAAACCTACACCAGTTGGTTCATTGGACTTTCCATCAAACAATCCATCTTCGGGGGTTGATTGACATCCAGCCGATGGGAAAGAACTGGGATCCGACCTGGGACCTGGAACTTGTTTTGTTCATGTCAGTTGGGCTCAGATATGACTGGAACAGAAGAACACTGGAAATACATGTTCAAATATTTTCCAAGTAACATGAACAATGACACCCAAAAAACCTGGAACATAATTACTGAAACCAGCATCCAATGAAACAAAAAAAACGTTGAAACTATACCATGGACATTCCCAGGAAACTGTAGAGGTAGGAACAGCTGGGATCTCCTTCTTTCATCAACGCGCCAAGGCCTGGATCGCTGCACTTCATGTCACCCACCACCATTTCTCGGACTTGTCCTTCAATGTCATCACCCTGGATGCCTGTGGTGGATCAAACCAGCAGGGGCGTTTTTCAGACACGAGTCGTAATGGCAGGGAGAAATATGTCAGTAGGGTTGGTAGATGTCAGTAGATTGCCTTGCAATCAGATTGATATACTGATATACTATAATTACTACTAAGAAATATACTAATCAATATACTGATCCGTGAACGGGGAATCCCGATCTCAACCAACCACTACAAAGCAACGACACCGGCTTTTAAACACTGCTCAAATTGGAACACATACCTGCAACATCCGGCAACCTATAGCACCTTCATGGAGTTTGTCTTGATCCCAGATGTAACTATTTCCCAGTAGATACATACCCCAGTCATGGTGTAGACCAAAGGAAAAACAAGTTAAATCATTTGAGCCAGAAAATCCCCAATGACTGATTAATTACCCCTGGACTGCGGATTGTTATTTTATAAATTCTATGGTGAGTAATCCATATTGAAGTCCCTTGGCATGACTTTTCAGGGTCAAATCCAACTAATTTGTGGTTGTCCCATGTACAATCAACCATTTTCTTCAACAATCTCCCACTATATTCCCGTTCTATTCTCATTCTATTCCCAGATCATATCCCCATAAAATTATTGGTGTCTAAATCCCATTACAGTATATCATATTATGTCGCGTTATCCTATGGATTGGGCATATAAACCCTATTTAATCCCATACAGTAGCCATGATATTCCTATACCAATTCTATCCCACAATTCCACAACGGTCCACATACCTTCCGCTTGTATTGTTAGTTAAGTCCAGGATTCCATTGGTGTTCAAAAGGTTGGCAATTGTTGGTGCATAATGCTGTGCTTTGCCGCAGCATTGCAACATCTGCTTCAGCGCGCCAAACTCTGGGTTGAGCACCTGCAGGTGCAGTGCCCAGGGGCCCAGGACTGCGGCAAGAACAATTGGAATAGATCATGTTACATATATATATATATATGTATATATATATATCATAATTTACAATTATATACAATCAGGATGGGTCCCCAACTTATCGCCATATTAATGATACATGCTAAGCCATTGGTTTCAACATGATTGGACATGATTGGAGACATACCAAATAGACGATTGAACAATAACTCGAGACACTGGTACCCTTTTTTGTTGGGACACTGAAGTAGTTGATGAATAGAGGTTCATTCACACCGAGACCTGGTATACTATGGGTGTGTCTGTAGGTGTATTCCCCACAGATGGCCATTTTAGTAAGGCTACTGATGATTAACCAATGGACTGAGAGGTTTTCCCTCAATTTTCAGACAAACCCGTAGGATGCTATCGGGAAATTTCATCCCTGCCTGGAGCAAAACGGTGTAGAGACCAACCTTGCCACCCTTTGTCAAGCTGCCTGCTTCCTTCACCACATCTCCACCGACGGCTGTCGCGATGCGGACGTAGGCTGCAGCAGGACAAACCAGAAGCAAAAGCAATGGCACGCGCAGCATCTGTTAAGAGATATCCAGAGGTATCCTTGAGAATATCCAGAGGTATCACCTAGTGGAGTCACAACACCAGAGACTCCAGAGATCCTTGAGAATAGAAGCTGCAGGGCAAAGTCGAATGAACAGGAAACACATGCACTTTCTGTTGAAAGTGTATACTCTCCAGTACACGTGACACAGTACGGCCATCTACACATGGACAGACATGACGAAGATTGAATTCCTGTTGGATGGTTTCACACTCCTGAGTACATATAGTTATCGGGGATCATTAATCATCCCCCAAAATATTGTTGTTGTTTATGTACTATGTGGTCATTCAATTCTCATCCATTTCCAAAAGCTAGTGTCAATTTGAGACAAGCTAATTTCGTCATTCCATGTCATTCCATGTCATTCCATGTCATTCCATGTCATTCCATGTCATTCCATGTCATTCCATGTCATTCCATGTCATTCCATGTCATTCCATATATGGAGGGGTTTTCCGAAAATATGGCTATACCCCTGTTTTTTTCTGTTTGTTTTTTTTTTTCCGGATTTTCCATTGAAACAAACCATCCAGCTATTGGGGGTACCCCCCCATGGAGGCACGCTGCCGTCACACAGACCTCGGTGGCTTCCCAGAAGTTGACGATCGGTCTCTTGGAGAAAGATTGGAAATATTTAGACATGGCGCGCTGTTGGATATACATACATATATATATATATTATCTTCATGTCATTTCATGTCACTGTAAATGTACGTATGTCTGTATATGAATTTAATAGGATTTAATCTAGAATTACTTATCTATTCACCATTCTCAGGAGTCTTTGCTGATGCGAGACCCAGAGTTCTTGCTCAAGCTCCATTCTTGTAGCTGAGACATCCCTGGACCCGGATTAGAATCTCCATGATAAAAATGCAGAACTGCTACCTCAGATTCAAGGGATCAAAAACGTTCTCAAGCTGATAAAACAAGGTGACGTCTGACATGATTTCACCACCCAAGTAGGGAAAATATGCGAAAAAAGGGAATCAAAGGTGGCAATGGAAAAGCTTGTTGAAATTGCACAGGCAACAGGCCCAAAGGACACTGCCACCGATGGCAAACGAAACGCCCCTATAAAAAGGGGGTTTGGCTAGTTTTTACGAGAAAATCATCTAGAATTGAGTGACTTTCCAGCCATGTTTGATTACCAGAGTACAAAATAGGCCAAAAGGGGGCCCGCACGTCCGGCTTCAATGCCTCCAGCTGTTCCAGGAATTCCTCGTCCTGGTGGGTCAAAGCCCCGGAAACCCTTCGTGTTCACATCAAAATGGCTGGATGATGTTGGATGTTCACCATCCCAATTGTTATCTCACAAGTGGCTTTTGAAGGGCTTTTGGCTTCTCCGAATTCCAAACAAAATGCTCATGGCTAACTTAAGAGGCCCTACAAAAAAAAGTGATTTTGAACTGATTGGTCTATCTTCCTGTTTAAGGCAAAGACATGTCCCACTGACCTACAATGTTAGAAGACCAAGGTTGACCCATTGTTGATGCCATGTCTCGCGTTTGTTCTTCTGTTTTTTTCAAAAAATCTAGGTTTTCACCTAGACACAATCATACAACATCTAGAAAAAACACATTTATCTGCATTTCTCTTCAGCCAATCATCCATTCATATCCCTTTTTTCTTGTCTCTCCACGACTCCCCGTGGCTCTTCCCACGCCCCAGTCCTTTGCAGATGGAGGTGTTAGAACCTGAGGGACCTGTGGCGATCAACACCCGGGGATAAAAATGACGGCAATGTCATGGGAAAAAAAAACATGGGAGATGTAAATCTTACATGAGAGACTTTCCTAAACTGGGGGTACCCCTAAATTATCAATTTTAAGAGAATTTTCCATTGTAAACCATCCATTTTGGGGATCCCCGATTTATGAAAACCCCCATGTAAATCGTATGTCACCAAAAAAATCTGATGTCTGGGCTTAAGTCTGAAAGATAAACTTTTTAGCACCCAATCAATAGCATTTGTTGAAATGGGCAAAATTATATGCTCTCACTGTAGTTTTGGTTCGGTTCCAAGTAACCTGACCTAGACCGAACCGCGCGCACCCTGAAACCATCAAATTTGGACGTACCTAGGTACCATGTTTTCAAACAAACCCAGGTTGTATCGATCCCCAATTTTTTCCGAGGCATTTTGCATCAGTTCTCAAGCGGTTGAACACATCCAACTCGGATCGTGTTGACCATGGTTGCTGTTACCTGAGCAATGACTAGATATCCCAATTGCCATCCCTTGGGAATGACCTGCTCGGATGTGCAGCCCACTGACAGTGGGCCAGTGGATAATCAATCTCTAACCCATATATATTTTACATATTATATTCACATAGAGTCCGGATTTATCCTAGTTCATTCCCATGGTTCTGAGCCACATGGGTTTGTCCAAGAAATGGGGGTCAATTTATGATTAGACAAGAAAACAACATATGGCGTACCCGATAAAATCCCACATTTCCCCGACAAAACAAAACCGTTGAATTGGAAGCAAACATATGCTATTGTGTTGGATTGGGGGCTATATACCCAATCATAAAGTCAAACAAATGTGGGGGCCCACCACTTCCAATTTATCACACACATAAACAGGTTCATATCATTTATCCTTTAAATAATCATTCGTTTGTTCATCAAATGTCGGTTTGGGGAACAATTTCTCCATAGATCATACAAACCCAAACATTCTATTTTGTTGGCCATATATATATATATACATATGATATGCACACATGATTACAAATGTAATACGTATATTCCCATTGTATTGCTGTGTGCTATCCCCGGGAACCGTTGGGAATCACCGGGATTCCATGCTCCAAGCTTCTCCGCCAACTCATGTACCGCCGTCTTGCTGATCGCCTTTACGGTGGATCAATGATAGGGATTTTAGGGATGAATCATGGTGGATAAAGTTGATATTTAACTATTGGAATTGGTCAAGTTAACCATCAACAATAGGACTGATAAACATGGGATAAATGGCACTACTGTAATCATCTTGAACGGGATTAAACATGGGATTTTTGGGGGATGGAAAATCCCGGTATCATTTCTGGAGTTCCTTACAATGGGCATCATATAAACCCTTATTAGTGAGAGAATGGCCATCCTACAAATTTGGGTATTCAATGCACTTTTTACCACACTGAGTATGGGCCAAAATGCAAGAGCCGGACCACAAATACTGGTCGATGTTTTGCAGTGAAAGATTCCAGTTTCATTGGTGTCCCATTTTGACCCATCTTCATGGGGATCGTCCTCCCCGTTGTTTTTTGGTGGATATCTATATATATATATACATATATTACAGTAAAAAAACTAGCAGATATGACATTTCAAGGCAGCTTCTTATGTATCGCAAATATATCGTACAATAATATATGTATAGTATAATAATATATGTAAAATTATATGTATATATATATGTATATATATATATACATGTTCTCTCCACTGCCCTCTGATAATTCACCACAGCCGTAATAACCCCATACTTAATGTATGCAGTTGTAGATGATTTACCCACTAATACCAAACATGGCCATGTTCCGTGGCTGTGTCAGATTCCTGGAGGGCAAATGAAACTTGTTTGGTGGTTCAAAAGCTGAGAAGGGTAAGAAGCTCCAAATAACACACTGATTCAATATGTACAGGCTCTGGCTAATCGTAAGATCTTAAGTAATAATCTGCAGCAAATATTTTTTTCAGGCTGGCTAGCATTAATGATATCACTTGTGGCTTGTGGCTCATGAAGCCGGAAACAAAATCAAAAATAACTTGCCATTTACCATGGTCCACTGTTGATTCTGCTGATAGCATTTCTTCTTGTGTCATGCCGTTTTGTTGCCTTAACCACTTGATTCGTGCGGTCATGGCCATTCTTACATACCGTGAAAACAAATCCGCCGGCCTGCCGGCGTGTTTTGTGGATGCTCTTGTGATACATGTTTAGCTCACCTGTAGCTTAGCTTATAGTGCCTCTCGACGGATTTTTTATTGTTTTAAATCATATCTTCTTCTACGGATTTGTGTTTTTGCTGCCCTACTGCCGCTTTTGCGCCCCACACTTTCCATCAGGACATGCAGTGCCTGCGCTTAACACAGCCATGCCGCTGCCGCTTGGATCTACCAACTATAGTATACTGTGGCTCCATACAGTGTCATATCGCAAAGTCTCTTTACATCTTCATCTTCCAGGGGGTCGTCCTCATCACCTTCATATTCACAGCTTTTACGCACATGCTCTGGTACACCAACCACTTTTTGCGCAAAACCACTTTTGCACCAACCAACTTTTACACCAACCAGCCTCACTCTCGTCACCTGTGCTGGCTCTTCATCCCATAGGACGACCGGCAAACAGCCGAGTAGAAGGGCCGGCGGAATGCCGAAGGCTGATTTTTAGCCATAGCGACATAGTATAACCCGTTACAATTACCATTCAATCCCATCAAAATAGCAATATATCAACATACCACTCCCAGCTGCACCGAGTAATTAGCCAATTTGACCCAAGCCCATACCTGTCACCAGCGAAGTGAGGCCTGCCTTCTTGACTCTCTTTGGAGGCCTCGACACCACAGCGCACACCTGTCATGCAATGATAGGTCCAATAGCATTGATTTGTGGTAGGGGTCCAGTTTGATCTTCGATGATGATACCAGATGACTTGATATTGCACGTATTTCCGATGGTTCTACCTCCATCTTTGATGATTTGTTCATGTGTCTTTTCCTCAGGAGCGTTTCTCAACATTGGGGCACTCGCAAGCAACAATTGGTTTCCCTGTTTCCTATTCAATGTGACCAATAACTGGTTTTATAACAAAGAACCCCCAAATAGAGATGAATCTCTGTTCTTGGAGAAACCCATCTCATATCTCATATCATCTCATATTATCTTATATTGCTGATTTCAATTCCTACTGTATGTTGGAAGATCTTGGGATGCCCCATTTCATGGTCAAACTTAGATATCCTGCCTTTATCATTCGCATCACACTCTTGTTCGTATATTCCCACAATATCCCGATAAAATGATTGGTCTTTCATACCGCCCATTTCTTGTGGTTAGCCAATCAAAATGGTGGATTCCATTTCTACAGCACCCCCTAAAAATGAAGACTAAACACCCAATACCCCTTCAGGTACCGCATGACTTGGATATCCCCTATGACTTGGACTTCCAACACCCACAATTTAAATGGACTTGCATAAAATCTCTCGGTTCCATTCATTTCAGGCATTTTCCAAATGCATAGATTGTATAAACATTGTATCTAATATGTATGATGTACATAGTTAGATCATATGATCATATATATATATATATATTCCCAATGAATCCCAATTCTGATCTCGGAAAAAGGATTTGAAATATAGACATGTATTATTGAGTTATTTTCCCAATGAATCTCAATAACATGGTAAGCCCAATGCCATCAACCAATCCTAAATCACCAAAAATGGGTTGTATACACCATCCCCAAATGGGAATTGTTTATTGTTGGGTTTCCCACAGCACCATAGACATTCCCTATCATAGATCTGCGTAAATTATAATTCACTAACATAATTCATAAGATCATTTGGGGATAATATCATCAACCATATCTTCCAGGGAGGGAGGACAGTGAGGTCGTTACCCTCTGATTATTTAACATAGCCATGGAAAATTCCCCATAAATGGAGGTTTTAATGGGAACAGCATCCAAAATTAGCACATTTTCGATGGCTACGTTGAAGAACCAGAGGGTAAAACTTGCCTACCACAGCTGGTGAATCCGCGTCTCCTCGCCTCGAAGTCGCCGTTTTGGGACTCCCAAAGCCGCTGCAGCACCACCTCGACACACGAAGGCGACCCCAAGAAGACCACGCGGCCGCCTGCAAGGATCGAGTTGTGTACCGGTGGACGAACTTTTGAAGCAAAGATACCCTCTGGTAAACTAACATCACTATGGAAAATCCCATTCTTATTAAGGGGAAAATCCTCTATAAATGGCCATTTTCAATAGCTACGTTTAATTACCAGAGGGTATTTCGAATTGATGATTTAGACAGATTTACAATCTGGTAAAATTAAGATAGACCCTGGCAGATAGGGATTGGAAGATGAGTTTCCCCTCAAAATAACTATTCTCAGGGTCTATGTTAATATACCAGAGGGTATCTAAGATGCTTTGAGATGATTGAGGATGATTTTAGATGATACCTAGGATGATTTAAGAAGATTTACGGTGGGTTTTCGGATGATTTTAGCCACCAAGAATGGAATAGAACAGCTTCACTGTTCCAACAACAAAGGCGGGATTCACTTCAAAATCACCTTAAAATGACCAGAGTCAACCTTCGCGTGCTGGAAAATCCTCAGAGACACATCTTATTTTGCAAATAATCATGATATTCCCGCGAAAAAATGTGTTGCTTTGCAGCCATGTTTGACTACTTAGATAGTGGTGTCAGGACTGGGATGGAAAATGTGTTTCAGGCCGAACATCTCTTTCGGTCGCGTGGCAAACATGGAAAACATGTATAATATCCATTCCTAGACCCTTAAAGCACCTGTTTTTGATCTATTACTAATTTGAGAACAATACATCTGATGAGCCCTGGGGATATTTCATACATGATGATTCCCCTCTGGTAATTCAACGTACCCATGGAACATGACCATCTATAGCTAGGTAAATCCAAACATGGTTATCATCTATTTCTATGGTCCATGTGCCATAGCTATGTTAACCAAAGGGTAACTTGTACCCATCTGCCTGACATCTGAGTGACACCATGCCTGGCAGCACTTGAGAAGCACAGTGGGACAATCAGTGGGACAAGTCCAGCCAGCAATAGCCATCAACAAGCGTCAACACATGCAGCATGCACCAGCTGCCAATCAGTGAGAAGATTAGCAAGTCTTTCATCAGTTGGTTGATCGGCTGAGCAACCATCACAGCACTTGACTTTCATCATGCAGCGAGCTGATCAAGCAATGGCCAAACCAGAGCTGGAGGAGCACAACATGTTTCAAACCAACCACGATCCGCCCCCACATAAATTGGCCCCGGAATATCTTTTCCAGAATGATATAGCCAACTTCTATAGACTTCTATGGCATTTTGTGTAAAGGAAAATTGTATGTAATCAGGTTTATAGATACTTTTCTTGACTCTATTTAGATAATTCTCGATGACTATAGACCAGGAATAAACAAAGTATTCAAACTATATGGCATTGCATGACATATGTATATCATGATGTATGGAGGGGTCCAATCCATGGGGGTCCCCCCGAATCATTCATTTTATGTTAGGATTTGCCATGAAATAAACCAACAATTTTGGGGATCCCCCATTGATTGAAACCTCCCTGTACCAACCAATAGGATCTGATAGGGTGAGCTGTTTCCCGCTGTGGAAACATGTTTCAACCTCCCAACAAGAAACAGAACATATAAAAGAATTGTATAATCATAATCCCAGTTTTGAACATGAAACAATGAAACATATATTATGTAACAATATGTGATATGAGACCACCAAGCAGGGTTCAAAGAAATTGTCCATTTCCTCAATGATCAAATCATTTCTAGTTGAATCACAATAATTCACCAGACATAGTGTCATTTAAAAAAAAATGGATGATGGCTACTAATCTATGGTGATGTCGTTGTGAGGTTTTCTAGTGAAACGTATCCAAGAGCCTTCTCGGAAGCCACTGCTGGCCGCTTGTACCTTGGTGCTGCTAAGATAAGCCATTAGCTGATTAAGCCATTAGCTGATTCCAAGGAAAATCCCATCCCCGTTCACATGGTTTGTGGTTTGACAATGAGCAAAGTATAGGGGATTTTTCATGGGAATTACACATACTTGGGACGTCTTGGAATGTCGGAATGGGGCTGTTTCTTTTTTGGGATTAGAACCTGGGCTGTTTCAATGGTGGACACTCAGAAGGTCAAAGTTCCACACAGCCGGCCTTGACCTGTCTTTCAACAGTCGACGCGGCTAAATGATCATCCAAATCATCCAATGAGGATTGAACATCAACAATGGTAATATGTACAGTATTTTGTACATAGGATACAGTATAGATATGGAATAGATATGGAATAACATGGAATAATATGGAATAATATGTGTTTTATCAGAGTACACTATGGTTAATCTTAGTGACTAGGTCATAGTGTTTTTTAAGCATCTTGACAATTTGTATCTACCATAATCTTCCCAGACTTCTCAGGCTCCACACCGGTAAATGCCCTCGACCAGGCCTGTGGCTCGAGATGTGGCTTTGGCTGAAAACTGGGTACTTGTCGACCCTCCAAAATACCCCAAGAAATTGGAAAAAGTACAAAACATGTGGGGTAAAACACCATGTCGATGGGTACTTGGAGGGTCTAGGTAAACCCATTCAAAGATAATGTGAAAATATGTGACAGATTGTGACAGTGAAAATAATGATTTATTTCATCATAACCAGTGGATGCATGGGTGTTCTATATTCAATCAAAGCAAGCTAAGAAAATGATATATATATATATATATTGATAGCACGAAGCGTAGGCAATTCACGATCTACATATGTCCATGCTGGGCTATGTTTGCAGGAGCCACTCCGACACAGTTCAGGATGTCATGTTTCATCCTGTAAGGAAAAAACATCAAGACAATCTGGCTGACCAAAACGACACTGTGGGTTGGCCAAACAAGTAGGGTATGGCATGGTATGGAAGAAGTGCCATGTTTTTTTTTGATAGAAATGAAATCCTGGAGAAGGGCCTTGCTTTACAATGTGTTTGGTTGTGAAAGTGTAGTGGGCAAATATAATAACATGCACCCTCAAACAGTCGCAAAATTAGGCTATCTTGAAACCACTTTCCGCTGGCCTGGGTTGCAGCAAGCAGACAAAGCACTTGGGCGACCTGTCCGGACATGGGGATTATGGGGGTTTCCTAAAATGGAGGTATACCCCCAAATCATCCAAAATTAATCAGCATGAGACCATGTTATACCATTTTACTATTAAAACCTATTTATATAATAATATATATATATATGGTTTTGGGGATCCCTCATATTACCGACATAATTCACCGGAGCAACAAAAATGAGCATGAGCAAACTCATCATGATCCACATGATCAATTTGCATACTTCTGAACACATCAGCACATGACTTTCACCGTCTTTTTCACACGCAGGAACTTTCTTGTTGCGCTTTTGGGATATGGCTATGGATCAAAACCGTGATACCTTGGTTTTCACATCAAACTATATCTGGTGCGTATGGATTTAAATCCCACCACCCAAACCATTCTCTTGGTTGAAACATGAGTATTTGACCATGTGTTGTCCGTCGGACAATTTTGACCCACAGCCATATATGTGGATCCATATGGGGGGGAATAAACCCCGGTTCATAATCACTCATCTTGAAAGTATTCGCGCTTTCCGTCAAAGTCTGGTCTCATGGTCTTGTCGCCGGGCTGCCAACCCGCAGGGCAGACCTCGTCAGGGTTTTCCTGAACGTATTGAATGGCATCCTTGGACGGCTGGCTTGACGTATTGAATGGCGCCCCGAATCCAAAGAAACATTCAAAAAACTCAAGAATCCCGAAACCACTAGCTGATTTCACCCCATTTGCTGGGTTGATAGATGTTGATAGACTTCAAAACCTGTCACAGCTGGTAGGGGCAACATCACGGCAGGGGCATGCAGGGGCCCCAAAAGAACAAAATGAACAAAACGGATCTCCCAAGATTTTCATGTGATTCAGATCGAGGTAAATCAAACACAAACAAAATCAGAGAGACTCAGCAAATACCAGGAAGACAGAGTTTGAAACTGTTTTAAAGACAATGAACGATACATTTGAAATCACCTTGACAATTCCTTGAAATATTTCTTCCAAGCATCTAAGACTCGAAGCACTTCATCTACATTTCGCCCAAAGGCCATGTTGTTCACGGTGGCATGCTGCACCACTCCCTCCTTGTCGATGATGAACAAGGCACGATATGCCACTCCATCGGGACTGAGGATGCCATAGGACTTGGCTAAGTCCCGCTGAAAGTCGGAAATCAAGGGATACTCCAAGCCACCCAGGCCTCCCTCGTCACGGCTCATTTGGATCCAGGCTAGATGGGAAAACTCGCTATCCACTGAAACTCCTAAGACCTGGGTATTCCGGGACTTGAACTCCTCGAAACGATCTGAAAAGGCTATAATCTCGGTGGGACACACAAAGGTGAAATCCAAGGGGTAGAAAAAGAGCACGGTATAGCCACCATTGGCGAATTCTCGAAGGCTCATGCTTTCAATATCTTCATCAACGATTGCTTTAAATTTGGTGTCGCCATGGTAAAGGGGTGCTTCATTCCCAACTAATGTAGCCGAAAGGGCCGGGCCTTTTCGCTGGCGACAGCTGGCGTGTCGGGTTGGACCACTCTGACTCTGCGACCGACCGGTGAAGTCTCCCCGAGTGGGTGACCAAAGGGTCACAAAGTTTCGTTCGAGACAAACACCTAAGCAAAGGCCCAGCAGTAGCATTGGAATTGCCCGAAGGCGTTCTCGCACCATTGTCATGTTCAAAAAAAGATATGCGCAGCTAGTTTCTAGCGTGCGGCCGATTCTGAGCCAGAGTGTGGTCGCACATTGACCAAAAAAAACATCACTGATGCAAACTGGAAGGTAAACATCATCAATGTGGACTTAAACCTGTTTCACTTTGACCTCAAAATTGGTTTCCAAACATCAATAGTTTGTCATCATGTTTAAATTTCAAATCACCCTGGGGATGAAAAAACATCAACATTCCCTGATCTTCAGACCACCCCCCCTGGAGATAACCAGATCCCTCGCTAATAACAACTGCTGCACACTCCCAAGGTTCTGCCTGCACTCTTGGTGGCCAGGCCTGTGGGCTTTCGTTTGGGAATTGTCCAAACATGGGCGATCAAATTTCCCAATGACAGACCTGGCAAAGGTAGAAAAACACCATGTACGTCCATGTATTATGGTAAGCAAATGTAAGCAGTATATATATATATATAGTAGTGCTGTTTCTGTCAGATAAATATGGTGATGTTCTATGACTTTCCGTTGCCATCAATGGCATGAACTGTGAGGCCTTTCTTTGTGACACTCGATGATCTCGATGATGCTCCGCCATGCGCGCGCCAAGTTTGGATGTTTCAACGGCTGGCTTTTTGCAAGTGCAAATCGACGTTTTATTGGGAATTTACTGGAGGGGGATTAAATCGACAGTACAACGGGAACAACCTACCATGACTGGCGATGATCCATTCTGGGCAAATTATGGCAAATGAGTATCTGGAAGAACTACCACAATTTATTGAGATGTGAGTGAAAGGCAATGAAATTGAGACTCCCAAACCCACAGACTGTGCACCAGGTCCATGGCCAGTGTATCTGATGGCTCAATAGCCTCGTTGGCTTGGGCCGCCCGTTGTGTCAATGTCTGATGCCTTCGCAAAACCAAACAGGTCCACTTCCATGTCCCAATCACAGGACATCCCAGCCTGTGGCAAAATAAGAATAAAGACTGACGCGGAGATACATGCCTGTTCTTCACAAGCAACTCTGAAATTGAGTTGCTTCACTGTTCCCTTCAGGTTGATGGTTGATGCATGTCTCGCAGCAGGGCCTTTTTCTGTCAGACTCCACTTGTGGGATCCAGGCGTTTGCGAGTTACCCAGAAACCTCTTGCATGATCTGCCATTGATTGTGTTGCTGCCATTATGATATTTGGACCCTGAAAAAATGCTGGACTTTGAGGCTTACATTCGATACCAGGGCAATCTGGATCTGGGCGACCTTCTTTTGACATTGAACGGGGGGTTTCTATAAGGGGGGATCCCCAAAATAGTTGGTTTACAGTTGAAAATCCTATTAAAATGATTTAAAATGAATGATTTGGGGGTACCCCCATTTTAGGAACCTCCATCTTACTGTAAATAGTTTGGATTTCATTCGAGGATTCGGTACTGACTGTTTCATCAGGACTTGGGGATCACCCCATCCATCAGTTCAGCAATTCTGATGCCTCAAGACCGGTTTTGACACGGATGTTTTTCCCTTCGAGACATTGCTATTTGGGTTCCATGTAGATATTTTTTATATTTTTCAATTATTTCTATGATCATTTGACATTTGAAAGGGGGTGCAAACGAGTGCACAAAGGTCTGACCCCTCACCGTTCCTCGCTCTTAGCAGCTTCCTGCTGCTGCTGAAGCATATACCTGCAAAGCCGCGACTGCTCCCACAATGCTGACACTTTGGGACTATACCGCACTATATCCAAACTTCGGAAAGAAACATTTACTACAGGGCAACAGGGCAAGCCAAAGGATATTCTGTCCCAGATTCGAAAACTATACTCTCTTGACCCACACTTGAGTGGTTCTCAAGGTCGACGTCTATCCTCGTCAGCATTTGCAATCCTGTGGTGTTCGCAAGTCAAGGCACATCTTTTGCTGCATAGTGATCTGCAACTGCTCCAAGCTCTTTTTCTTGTCCTTGAGAACCTGATGACATCAGTTTTGTTCCGTGCATCCGCACTTTCATCACATGTAGAATGTTAGAAACCAACAAAAACACATCCATCTATGACCATGTATGGTGGATTTAAACTATTTACCTACATGTTTCAGAAAGATCACCAGGTGAAACAACAAGAGAACGCATGAAAACACGCTACATCGGCACCATGGACTTCATGGACGGCGATCTCGCTGCTTCCGTCGCTAGGATCCAGACACCTTCAACTTTGGAGGCGTTGTCTGAAAGCAACTTACATCTCCTGGCATATAATGGGACTACTTGTGGTGCAGTTGAGATCATTTTTTTTATGGCTATATGTTATAGCATGTTATAGCAATGGTTGTAACCCTGTCATTTGAAATTCACCCTTACAACTAACTATATGGTCATATATATATATATACATACATCAACTTGTATAGCTGGAACTGCACCCCAAGTATGAGAGGAATATCATGGGGTAAACCTGAGACCAAGGATTTTGCACACGGCTTCAAGTGGAGCTGCAGAATGAATCCAGACTCAAATAGCCAATTCCGTAGCCACTCTTAGGTTGACCCAGAAATCATGGTGGAAATAGGGACCATCCATGGCCATCGCATAGAAAGAAGCACTTGTCAGCGACATCAATTTGTTTCAAGGATTTGTCTGAAAATTTGGTGGCCACAATTCTGATGGATGTTCATCAATTTCTACATGAACATGATTATTTTGATGTTGACTCAAGTTTTGGATAAACCCAGTGATTTCTTTCACTGGAGCTCACAAGCCTAATCCCCTCACAAGCCTGATCCCAGTGGATGGATCAACCCCTCATCATCCCGTTCCCGTTGTCCGTATCTTATTGAAATTGCACTGATCATCCAATAGCCATCAAAGAAGCAACACATATCATACAAGTAATCTACAAGTCATGTTACATGAATATCATGAATGGCGTTTCTATCGATAAGATAATCTGTGTCAGTTGCAATGTCATCATGAAATAGCCATCAGGCAGCTATCGCTGTCCTGCTGCAAAACTTGTGGGCTCGTTCCACGGACATCTCGATGTAGTATCCCGTGCCCACATCAACGGTCACCTTCTTCCTGAGCGGAATTCAAAACTTGCCGTACCATTCTGTGGAGGTCAACACGTTGAACTCCAAACCCTGGGGATGTTTCAAGTAAGTGTGTAGGTAACACATAAAATATAAATGTATGTATATAAACTGTAAATGTATGAAGTAATCATGGATATTCATGGATGATCTGGGACATCAAGTGATTGGATAAGACCATTTCCAGGAATGTCGGGTGCTGATCACTGATCGTCTAGGCCCAGGACGTTTCAGTCATGTGGCCGTCGATGTACAGGGAAGACGTCAGGGGAATCTCAGCATATCAAGTTAGCTAAATCAGGTGCGAAGCTGCTTTGAATCGCTTGGATCCCAGGCTTGCGAACCCATTTAGAATCACCATCCCAGACTTCACGGGAAAAATGTCAGTATTTCCTGATACTTGAATAGCACAGAATGTAAAAACAAGTCTTCCCTGCGAAAAATCAACCGAGTCTTCACTCAAACATTTAATTTGTTGTCATTTCACTGGGTTTCTCTAAGTTCCGTGCCAGCATAGCCTTCCCGTTGTTCTCGGGGCACAAGGACTTCAGGCTCTCAATTGAAGCCTGGAATCGCGCCTGCAGCTGCGTACTGGCAGTTGATCATCATGACACAGAGGAATGAGTCTGGTATATTAATCACAATTGCATGGAATATTATGAGAAGGGAATGTACTGGGGATATGACCAAGATGACATTTTGGTGTGTCTGAAAATACGGTATACCCCAAGTTAAACAGTTAAGTTTAAGTAAGGCTGTGTTGATGGTGATGATGATGATAAACACATATAAATGATAAACAAAAGAAACTGTGGGGCACCCTATGAATATTTAGACAAACCCGGAAATTCAGATACCACTCTGGCAATCTGACCTGGCAATTCCCCTATTTACTGTTCATCATTTTTCTCGGTGATTTTACGTGATTTTCCAGTATTTTCCTCCCGGAATCCCGGTGGAGTTCCGACACCGGAGCGGCCTCAGCTTCTCTGAGAGCGGCTTGATTGTTCAACTCAGCCAGGCTGACTGTTTTCTCGCAAGGACCCAACTTCGAAGTTACGAAGTTTAGACGCCCCAAGTTCAGTCTAGAACCCCAAGAACTATGCAGGGTTTGGGTTTGATGATTTTTCGCACTTGGAACCACCAATCATGTCAAAAACCATGCCATTTCTGCTAGTCCATATTTCAGGGATGGTTTATGACTGTGTCTACCACGCTTCAAACAAACACCTCCCATTACCACCCCAAATCGCTTTAAACACATCTGGGTATGGGTCCAAATTGGGTATCCCAATAATTGGATGGTTAAACGCTTCGTACTCACGATAGACCAAAATCTGCGGTCCCCGGTCTTGAATTGTGACCCATCGCCATCTCAATTCACCAAGGCCCAGAATTCGTCAATTTTTCTCAGGTCCCGCACCAAACTTCGGACCTCTTGCTCCAGCTGTTGCTTCACGGCATTCAGCTGCTGCAGAGAGGCTTGTGACAAAGGGATACCCCCTTCTTCCGCCTGCTCAGCCTCAGGAAAAAAAGTCAAGCACATGCAAAACAAATGCCCCCAAACTCCATGGATCATCCTTTCTATGGGTATATATATATATATATGTATATATATGTATATATATATATATATATTAGCTGGAAATAGTTTTCGATGGGCCTTTTTGAATGGTTGAATAACTTGTTACAATTCTTGCAACCAAAGGTTGTTCCCATAGTTTTTCGGGAAAACACAATTATGTTAGGGATGTTAGGGAACATGTTCTTCCCACAGTTATTCCCATACTTAGCACAATTTGTGTTTCCCATAGTTGTTCCCATGGTACCAGTAGTTGCTGTCAATTGAAGAATATCCATTGATGCCCCGAGGTCCAAACGGCACTGGCGTCCGCCATGGCCCAGAAACCGCCCAGAGATTTGGGATGGAATCAGCTGCAAACACACTGACTGGCCATGCAAGTAACCCAGTTGTATGGATATACATAATTATCCAAAATACATGTAGAATATGCATATTACATGCTACATATATAATATACATATGGTATATCTATTATCATGTTATATCACCTCGCCCACCTCGCATATTGAGCCATCCCCAAATGGGGTTGAAACCCCATCGATCAACCAGGGTACCCTCCGTCAATCAAACGTGGCGTGCTGGAAAACCCAGCATTGATGATTTGTCCAGCTGTAAACCTCCATTTATAGATATTTACATATAATTAAATAATGGAGGTTTACATACCTAGCTATCTTCCAATAAACCTTCACATTATTGATGGGGGGATTTCCCAGCTAGCCATGTCAACGGATGGTATCCAAAAAACATTCCCCCAAATGATTTGGATCATGGCTTAGATCAATGTTTACCCCAGAGGACCATGCTGGTTGAGCATCACAGGGGGCCCCCTTTTTCTGCAATGGTCTGATGGGGGGACACATTGCAAAATCAATCCTCAGGTGTCTCTCAACTCGCTTTGTCACAAAACTGTTGGTTTTCTAATGAACAAACATAAATGATAAACAATGACTTGGCCGATGATTTTGGTGTCCATCAATTTCAGAAACCCCCAATTCATGGTTCATTTTCAAAAGAAACCTGGAAGGGTTCAGGACCACAAGGTTTGAGGCAGACTTTTTCGATTCGTGAAGCACCGATTTGTTGGTATTGGAGTGCACCATCTGCGAAAACGCAAGTAGCCCGGTGCCCAGCATGTCTCAGTGTACCTTCTAGAGTAATCTAAATTTGTGAAGAAAAAATCACCATTCACTGATATAAAACTGTTCAAAATTGAATTGTTTCAGATTTTCCCGGTCTGATTTCTGGAGGATTTACAAGTTCCAAAATGTTTTTAAATTTTATGAGAGATGTTTGGAGGCTTTGTCATCTTGGCCGTTAGGATAAAAACATTGCAACTACTGTATTTCCCATGGCATGGAGCTTGTTGAGTAGGTCAAATGCTGATACATGCTAAGCTGTAAAAAACAAACGATTGCATTTTTGGAAATGATATACTTATATGCTAAAGTGCCAGTATAGCTGGTGGGCGTGCTGTGAGCCCGTGTGTTTTTGGGGGTTTGTGATCTACATATATTCCCACCAGGTATTGTTAAGCACACCACATTCATTCCAGTTGTTTACATGGCTGGGGAGGCGCCCCTCTCTTGAATTACTGATGTTTACTGAGGAAAAGAGTAAGTATAAATTTCCTCAAACCCCTGGCCACTAGTTGTATACCCAAGATTTGAAACTGTCTACGATTGCCACTGTTGTAACGATGCTTTCAAGGGCAAGCTGATGCTGTACATAGCGAAGAGCACGAGCGGAGCGGAAGAATTTGGCACCTCTCTGGACAGTTTTTAGACCTCAATTTACCCATTGACACTTTTTTCTTTACTGCCAAGATGATCCAAGACGGTTACTTTTGTATAGCTCGCATTTGCATGGGTGTTTTACGATAATGCTATCCAGGAAAATCCCGGAAACATATGAAATTATTGCCACTGCTCCAGCGTGCTCCTCTACTGTACCCTGGTGCCCAGACACCGGCCAGGCTGGTTTCGGCCTCACGAAACCATGTCCTGGCGCTGTGATTTTGGCAGGTCACTTGGTTTCACTTGCTTCCTACTGGACAGAGTTCAGTGAATCATTGGATTGGTTTAGGGAAAATCTACAGAAAACCATGGTTTTCCCATGTTTTCCCCATCATATATACACGTAGTGGTTTCCTGTATTTTTTTCCTTAGACCAATGTAATGAGTGAAAACAAACGGGAGGAAACCACTCTGAAACAAACAGCCACAAAATGTGCACGCATGTTATTGAGGCTCAGCATCCCAAATATGATTGAACATACCCTCTGGTAATCAAACGTGGCAATTGAAAATCCCCTATAAATGGAGGTTTATAGCTGGGAAATCATCTATAAATGGCGGATTTTCCATTGCCACATCTGATTACCGGAGGGTACAGTATCCATTTATATTCAAGACCACCAATGAGAAAATAGGGAGATTCAGGCAAATTTTGGGATCATATGCCACCATCCCATGTGAATGAAAAATACTGCGTTTTCCCATCCCTTAAAACATCGTTTGCCATATAGGTATCCCATGGTATCCCTATCCCTACCATGAGCTGTCATAATACCATAAACAAGGCAGTACCCCGGTAAATCTAAGATAACAATCATCAGGAAGAAATGAACAGCAGAGCATATTTGGGTCTGTCTGAAAATAGGGTACCCCAATAGTTGATGAAGAATCATCATTTTCCCATATAATCTCTCATTTTCCCTGTCTGAAATTGCCACATAATTGGGGTATCCCCATTTTCGGACACAACAATATAGTTTCCCAAAAAAAAGATAGACAAGTGTTTCCAGGATGCTCTAGATTATCTTTTACCACATATTTCAATGTTTCTCACTTTTTGAAACCATTTTTGGGTTGCTACAGCTGGATATCATATAACACCCTTGGCCTCATCGGCAGTGTCGGCCATAAAATCAGCAGCTCGGCTCATGCCCAAATCCTCCTGGTGCTGCGAAAAAAACATTGGTTTTTTGCATGTTTGGAGGTTGGTTTTACCACTAGCAGTGTTCAGAACCTTTAATTTGTTTGGAGATGTCAATGGATATACAATGGGAAGGTGATGGGGATTCATGACTTTAATTGGGATATGTCTAATTATTCATTAAAATGTATAATACATACATAGATCGAGAAGTATTAGATGTATATGATATATGTGAATATTTACATGGAAGATTATGGAAGATATCTATGGGTTTACTCAACCTGTCATTCCATTGTAGTAGTTGGTTAAAAACAGGCTTCCCAAGAAAAATGGGCGGGACAACAACCACCTATCACTACCAACCAACAGGGGTTGAACACTGATCACTTCGATGATCTCCACCATGCTAGCGGATAGTGAAATTATGGCGGGGACCCTTATGTGATGTTATGTGCTCAAAATGTCGTGACCCTGTTAGTTGCTCTAAGCTAAGTTTTGGCATAAGCGAACCATGTTCCAGCCAAATTTATCCGTATTGCTCTTTGGATCAAACATGATCAGACAAAAAAACAACACAAAGTTGGATCCGATTCCTTGCAACAACTGACACTTGCTGTGGGTCTCTTGGGTACCTGAATTTTAAGCCACGCCCATTTGGGAAGCTCTGCGATCCACTGTGCCATTCACCAAAAGTCACCCCGGGACACGTATCAGGCACACGTCCAAATGCCCCAATGGGATCCAACGGGTGAGTTTAAGGAAGAAAGGGTTTCGGGTATCGTATCAAATCGTATCCACGTTTTCACCAATGCAATTTGTTGGGGATTGTAAAGATCAATTCATCGCTAGAGGGAGTCAGATCGCCACAGAATTCATTGCTTGAATCTATGGGTAAAAGAATCAAGTCCATCAAACTGATAGTGGCACAAGAACCCCAAACAAATCGTGGGATAATGACAAGCTGGTACCAAGACTCCAGACGCTTGAAATCTTCAACTCATGCAACAATCAGAAGCCAACCATCCCAGGTAGAGACTAGCTGGGGATTGACATCAGATCAACATGGCCAATCTTTTAGGATTCGCGCTTAGTAAAACTGACCGCAACGCTCACCATTTGCCCCACTGCTCACATGAGGAGTGATGGGTGGGGTGGGCTGCAGCAATAACGTCACTCGACCGCGTGCTCTACGGATGCGTCCTCTAGGGATGCTGCGCCCAAGATGATCTATCATGGTTTAGGGTGGGCGGGGCGGGCGCATTTTGCAGCAAATTGCTAGGATTTGTTCGAACTGTTGGTTCGAACAAGATTGCTGGAACTGTGCTTGTTGCAGCAATTTGTTAGGATTCCTATAGAACTGGTAATTCTAACAAGATTGTTGGAACTGTACATGTTGCATCAATTTGATAGTATCCTTGATGATGATGATGATGATGATGATGATGATGATGATGATGATGATCTTATCGAGCTCTTCCAGGCGCTGTGCAAATGGCGAGAGTTGCTCGTCATCCCCCATCTAAAACAATCTAATTTCATATATTATTGTATTGGATATACCATTCGAAATTGGGGTTGGAACATGATTATCTGATCGGATCTGGCCATCAATATGAGTTTCGGGGGTGTAAAGTACCCATCCAGCCGGTTGGCATACCCGATAGCAACCAACGACCAATGAATAGCGCATGCGGCTGCCTCTGGCAATGCTTCCAGCAGGCCATCCTTGTTCCGGACCAGCAGTGGTGCTTGTTCACCTGTACCAACAAGTTCTCTCACTGGTCAAGAGTCATCGTAACCCCCCAAAAAGATAGAAAAGGTCCACTCCGCCACTATTTTCGTAGGGTTTTTCTTGGGGGGTGCTATAAATAAATATATAGATTGCAACAATTGTTCGAAAGAAAAAACAACAGCAAGGTCAACATGGGCTTGTCCAACAATAGTATAATCTAATTACTCAACAGTCAGTTCATCATCACTTTACAGTCTGAAACTATCTTAAACTCACCATCATCTGGGGGGCAATTCCTCCATTTTCAGATCCACCTGGCCTCTTTTCAGGGTGTTCTCTGAAGGCTCTCCACCGCTGACCTCATGGTCCAGCTTGGCACACGGGCCAGGCCCGGAGGATTCACCCAGCTCGGATTGGCTCAGGGAATCACTGGGAGTCTGATCATCAATGATCATCATCATTTTAAGTCCTAGACATTTCATCATTCTACAATATTTACATAATCCCAAAGTCAAAGGGGATCATTGACGGATAACACCCGATATGTAGCCATCCTTTCCGTGTGAAACATTTCGATCGTGGGAATTTGATAACAGTGACGCAAGATGATGTGTTGGCATATATGGAGCAACAGGCCAACAACCCACACACACACACACAATCAGGCACACACACACAAAACAAAGCTCGAACGATACTGAAAGTTAAGTATGACTCACCTGAATTGAAATGTCAAATATAGTGATCTTGTTCAATAACACATACAAAACCATGCAAGACCACAGCATGCTCAAGAAGAGCACAGCTCTATTGCAGTGTCGTGTCCAGCCTGTTGGTATCCATCAGTGGTCAAGCGAGTAACATTCTCGCCTGAGACAAGTCCAAACAGCACGGCATGCGCCGGCAAGTTGTGTTTTATGAAGCATCTGTCACCATGGCTCCAAATGAGCAATCTCGGAAACTCGAGGTGTGCGAGTTTAGGGCATCAACAATTTGGGAAGGTCCCTGGTTTTTCCATTGAAAATCCATGGCCATCCCTTAGATATCTTAGATGTTTCCTATTTGCTGGAGTTTTTGCGGGGGCTGAGTTTCGTCATAATGCACCAACACACTTGATCAATTTCCGTCACGTTTCTGCGATGCTGCAGCCTTGTTGAGCAAGTTGTTCAACATCCCAAATACCAACGTCCAGCAAACCTTGTCGTCGCAGCCGGAGAGAGATCAACAAAAAAACCAGGCTTGAGAAACACGATATCGTCCAAGTTTGACGTTACTTTCTAGTTGCTGGTTCTAAGACCTAGTCATAGCCAAATTAGTTATCATTGCATCATCATCTAAGATGACGAATAAATCAACCAATCAATAACAAACAATCAAATTGGTGATCGCTCAGAATAACATGCGGATATTCAACACGTCAGTCTTCGCAGTAGAAACATTAGATTGTCAAATAGCCAGGTTTCGGCTGGTGACGCAACGATTCTTCATAGTTTCCAAACTGATCATCAAACACAACCCAGGCCCAGTACACAGAGTTTCTACAAAATGGGTTCCTTTAGACAGCTAAGCTGGCATTGAACCATAGGTAAACTCTGGTTTATGGCAGGTCTACAAACAGTCAATTTTTGATTTAATTACAAACCAATTCACATCTCCCTGTGGGGCAGCACCCGAGACTTATCCTCTGGTAATTTCACTCGGCCATATGCCATGGAAAATACATATTTGATTTGCCATGATTTACCGCGTAAAAATGGTGATGTTCCAAAGGATAAATTCCTGGAGGGTGCTATGCCGGCTATGCCATTAATCACCATTAATCACCATTAATCACCATTAATCACCATTAATCACCATTAATCATCATTAATCACCATTAATCACCATTAATCACCATTAATCACCACTAATCACCAATATTTAACCATTGATTGACCAGTGATGAACCATTAATCACCAAATATCTAACTTTTGATTAACCATAAGTTGCCCCTTAGTTGACCATTGATGAACCATGAGTTGATCATGAGCTGATCATTAGTTCACCGCCAACGTTGTTGACCTCGCAACATCGCCACCAAGGAGCCGGTCTTATCTGCCAGCAAGTGTCGGCTGCCGCAGCCGGGGCCTTTGGGCTGGGCTTGGCACCGGAGGATCGTTCGGATCGTTCGATATGGATGGCTTTTATCGTGGGAAAAATCCTATGGATCCAAAACCCTGGGAAATTTCGATGGCTGAAACGGCTGAAATCTTTGGACACCCCGTTTGAGGTTGAAACCCTGGGCTTTAGCGCCCAAATTCTGGGCGTTTCCGGTCGTGTGCTGCAAGTCTATGAATCTTGAAGTCATGTTCGGGTTTATAATGAGATTTGGATGGTTTCTGGAGAATCTTAACCATGTATGTGGGAAACCCTATACTAGTAGGCAAAACATGGCAAAACCCTATACTAGAAGGCATATGATGAAGGATATGCGATATAGCGTAGGATAGGGATATAATGGGGATATCAACCAACAAGAAATGTGGACGATGGCCAACCATAATGGGATATGAATGGATATTATATATATAAGGATCAATCCCCCAAAGTAGCTTGCCCCAATACTAAAGATTCATGGACGGGGTGAATCTTCATCATCATCTAGAAACCCATGTTGAAACCCTAAAGTAATAGGTGGATGATAGGGGTAATGAGGGCAGAATGGGTACAGGAACCAACAACAATTGTGGTATCTATATAAGGGGAAAAACTGTGATGTCGAGGTACCTAAATTGGAGGTATCTATGCACATGTAAGGCCTGCTAAAAAGTCTAATACCAAATATTGCCTTACATGGCACGGTACTTCACACACTGTATCAGTGATAAGTTCAGGCACCTCAAATGGAAGTTCCTTGCCATGTAAGGCCATATTTGGTATAAAACTTTTACAGTGTGGAAAACCCAATGTTAAATCCGTCTTTGGGATTGTTTGGGTATGTTGTTAAGGCCACCTAATGGTGGAAATTGGAACATACGGTAAATGGGTTTTGGAGGTCTTGACCCATCAAAGGGTCAGGCGCACCGCCCCTGATCCCCGTTACCATTGTAAAACATTGTATGTGGAAAAGCCTGCATATTTTGAAGTCAACATCTCCTAAGCTCCTAATTAAACGATATGCATGAAAGGTGACTAGTATAAAGTCACTGCAGTAACTCAAGGTCAAAACCTCTCCTGTCTATCAAGTCCTTCACTAGTAAAAGTCATTCGTCTTCCAGACTTTGTAGGTATGCACCACGAGCGACCTCAAAATATGTACCTTGCATAGAATGGACTGCCGCATGATCCCTGATTCAAGTATTCATTTGGATACCCTCTGGCCCTCTGGTAATTTAAGATAGCTATGGAACATGCTAACATGCCCATTCAGTTGGATGATTTCCCCAAAGGTGAGGCAACGACTGACAGGTGTTTCTTGGGCCAAACATATGGGGAGTTCCATAAATAGGGGTACCCCAAAATGGATCAAAATTGATGGTTTATACCTTTACAATGGATGATTTAGGGGTACCCCCATTTTAGAAAACCTCCAAAATGTTCTTTGCACCTTCAAATTCTGCGATAGTATCAGGTCACCTGGCCTCCAGGGGGGTCCCAACAGTCTGTGATAGGCTCATCCCTGACAGGTCTCACCGAAGCACTTGAGAGCCCTTGCATGTTGCTATCACAATGCCCTGCTGGTATGCCAGCCTGGCAAATCCACATGGCACTGGTTTTCCGAGCCAAAGCGAACCGTTACGGTCTTGTACAAAAATTCTGGATGAAGGTTTCCTATGGGTTTCTCATTTTTGATACACGCATATTATGCGTCACATACCCCAGAGGCACTACTGCGCGTATGACTCTCTCCTACAGGGTGTTAGGTTTTTTGTTTAATAATTTGTGCAGCAATGTATTACCGTCTTGCAAAGAAACTGCGAGTGACAACTCCAGTGGCCGAGACAATCAAATATGTCAAATGATTTCAAATGGACAACAACACAGTTGGATAATGTTGAAATCTCTTGAATAGATTCGGTGAATCGCCATTCTTTTTGTCATGCTGAGGCCTGGCCTCGAGATCATGTGGGAGTTCCTGTGCTCACAGATCTTGCAAGTGAAGAGAATCCTGCACGGAATCGAGGCGCGTTGATTTGAGGGCCATAATCGTTGGCCAACAAAGCGGGGGCGTGAATGGTTGATCGGTTGTTCAGAGCCTCCTGGAAGATATCAGGCAGTCGGGGAAATTGGGGATAAACGTGATCCAACATGTCCAAAATGAATAGGAAATTAAGAGTATCTGAAAGCACTAACCAGTCCAAGCATCCAATCAAACCGTGCTGGCGATGTCTATTCCATGTGAACATCTCCCAATGCACATACAGTAGGAATCACTAGCAACAAGATGAAATGTAAAATTAATCCTCTCTGTGGGACATTTACAAAGCAGTGTTCAATGGCAAGGCTGCATTTCCATGTCACTAGGGAATCCACAGAACTGCTGGCATCTCGAGCTACCGATCGTCTGGTTGAACATGTTTGAAAGGCAGTTGATTCGTTTGACCATGATAACCCCATCTATTGAGATCTCCTAAAGCAACAACATGACCAAGATGGCCATAACTCTGTTCATAACGTATCATGAGTATCCAACCTATCCATGACTCAAAGCAACTCGCACCGTCAGTTCGGAGCCTGAATTTTCGAGGCGCCACACGGGCAAAGGGAATGGGTCCGCTGCTGGCATCCTCTGCCCAGGGAGAAACCTATGAGACGTTCCCTACAACATGATCTATAGCTTAATAAATAGGGTGTTTCTGTTGCTAATGATAAATCATTAGATATTATTTATTGTAAAATTCTAGTTATTGTTTGTTTGACAAATAGTTTCACCCATGGAATTGGATGATAGATTGTTGGATTCTTGTGCATCAACTGTACTCAATGAGAGATCACCCATGGTTCGCTTGGGTGGTAAACGAGAGTGCCAGAAGGAATCAAGACTTATCTTTTCCGTGCAAAAGAGAAGTGCAACAGGAAGCTCAAACCATCATACTGGTTATTTTGCCAGTTGATCAAACGCGAACCATACGTCCTGGGATCGTTGCTAGTTTTTAATCTGCTCTGCAATATGAGCCGATTCCGTATCATCCCAAACAGGGAGAAAAAGGCCACATTCACAGACCATCCCCTCAATAGGAAACATCACCGGGCTGTCCAGTCCTGGCTCGCAACATCCGAGCTTTGCCTAGGCTGGAGATCCGAGCAAATGGAGCTGAAAAACCATGAGACACGGATCTGAGATGGTATGTTTTGATGTATGTACCACGATGTACATATTCATATCAAAACTGTATATCAATGTGTATATATACATATCAGTATATATATGCAAAAAAAGTATATCTATAAGTCTATAATGATCAAAATTCACATATACAACAAAAGAACCAAACACGTTCAATAAAACTATATGACTCTATATATGTTTGAAAAATAATCACCATAAATAATAATGCTTGTGTCATACATAGTTATGTATGCGCACATGAAGAACTTGACCCCACTCTGAAACTGAGCCTTGCTGGGTAGGAAATTTCACATTGACGGATTGAGCTGCTGACTCGGGCGCAGCACCGAGCATTTTTGGAGGTCCGGGCTCCTACACAACACATGAAGGACAATTGATACAAATGTGAAGCACAGATTGCTACGCTTGGAAATGTTTCTTGGTATGGGTCAAAAGTGAAGAATGACAAAGACAGGCACTATCCGGTCATCTCAAAGACACATACAAGCATATGTATACATTGCATATATATATATATATATATGGACCATATATATATAATATTATAGTATATAGTACTAATTCTTGACATCGCATTTCCAGGGTCCAGAATACCCCTACCCTGGTCGATGATTGAGTCCCCCACCTCTTTATTCAATTTTTTCCTTGTTTCCAGTGCAGCACTCAATTCTACATATGATCCATATATGTAGAACGTATTCATCTTGATATTGTCTACACGTGTAGATGAAAATGAAAACTTTTGCATGTCTCCTTAATGGCAAAGTCTGGAAAATAAGACCACCAGAGCGTAAATAATATATATATATAGAGTATGGAACCATTCCAACCCACACTTCTTACTAGCAATTCGCATCCCTTTGCCATCCGCCATCGCACACGGCAGATTGCCTTTC
>BGPT01002238.1:0-41364 GCA_003297045.1 Symbiodinium sp. clade C Y103 | reverse complement strand
GCTTTTCCGTTTGCCGGCTTGCTGGAAAAGGAGTTTCAGATCACGGAATTGCTGATCCATGGCTGCTGTGTGTTGCTGCATGGTCTGGGCCAAGTTGTGATCAATCTCTTTCTGCATCTGGTGCATTGTGTGTCGAATCTGCTTATTTTCACTTTCGGCCCGTTTTTCCGCAATGATGAACTGCTCCTTAACTTGTTGCGCATGTTCTTCATGTTTGGCTGTGAGCTTTGCAAAATCCTCTTTGAGGTGTGCGATGGTTTCTTCCTGTGCTGCAAACCGGGTCTCAATGGGGCCTTCAATGGCTCTTGGTTGCGGATGTGGAGCTGAGACTGGNATCCTCTTTGAGGTGTGCGATGGTTTCTTCCTGTGCTGCAAACCGGGTCTCAATGGGGCCTTCAATGGCTCTTGGTTGCGGATGTGGAGCTGAGACTGGCGTGTATGTCTTCCAAGGGTCGGATGTTGTCAACCATGGATCTCCTGATGCGGAATGGTCAGGTCGTGTTGTTTTGGTCCGAGGACCCACCAGAATCTTTTGATTGGCAGCTTGTCGAGGTTCAATTTTCCTGATGAGAAGAGGAGAGGAATTGAACATCAAGATGCCCTCAGGGGTGGCTGTGCACACTTGATCATCCAACTTGTGGGGCCAATGGCTCGGAATGGCCGACAAGGCCAGGAATGGTTCTTCCCCCAGTCAGTGAGCATTTGAATGGATGTACCAAAGGGCAATCCCTCAACCTTATATGTCAGCGAACCCTCAAGGTTTTCTGGAATAGGAGTGCTTGGATAGACAAGTTGCCATGCTGCATCAAAATCCTTGGTGTGATATCGAAGCCCTAAGGCATTGTTCTTGCCACGGATGAGGCCCAAGCAGTTTGTGGTCTGTGTGCTGAAAGCAAGGGCTCTGGCCATGTCGGTTTTGAGCCACAGGACTCGGTAATCTGTTTGCACCTGTCCATTGGGTGTCTTGGGTGTCAAGAAAAGGNGTGCTGAAAGCAAGGGCTCTGGCCATGTCGGTTTTGAGCCACAGGACTCGGTAATCTGTTTGCACCTGTCCATTGGGTGTCTTGGGTGTCAAGAAAAGGCCATTAAAGCCTGATCTCTGGAGCATCTTGGACACACTCTTCTGATCTACCGTGGCGTGCATTTGGATGGTCGTGGCTTGTTGGGGTGAGGCAGCTGCCTTACCATTCCGNTGATCTCTGGAGCATCTTGGACACACTCTTCTGATCTACCGTGGCGTGCATTTGGATGGTCGTGGCTTGTTGGGGTGAGGCAGCTGCCTTACCATTCCGATAACTTCGCCCCCAAAGGGCCTGAATGGAGCCATCAAGTGCATCTGTGGCAAGTACCTGGCGGATGAAGGTGGCCGTGCTGGTGGTAGCTTCTTGCCACTTGGCCTGTGGCCAGTCGCTTTGGTGCAAGGTAATGGCAAACAGTTGGCATGTGTCGGAGGAGACCATGTTGGCATCGCCTTTGTGAATCTGTATGGTTTTACTACCTAATTGGAACAATCTACCATGTAACAAAACCATTTCACCTTGCGGGTTGTGACATGGACAGACCACTTCTTCGGAGGGAAAGTCCAGTGGCGGCAGAGAACCTATGACAAAAAGGCCAAGTTCATCGGAGCTGATCTTGCAGGTGGCCTGTAGCATGGGCAAAGCATCCTGTGCTTTCATGATGGCTACCCCATTGGATTGGGGTCGGATGCAGGCAAGCTGTGTCACATTGGTACCATCTGCATTTGTGAAAAACTTTTCCATGATGGTATAGTCTGCTGGCTGAATGTCAAGGTCAGTGCGCTTCTTTTTGTTCCAGGGCGCTCCTGTCAAGGCTTCTCTGGTTTTGGGAGCAGTGATGGTTGGGACATCGATCTTGAGGTCCTGGATCAGTTTCAAAACATCTGCAAGCCGTTGGCTAGGTCTGGGTTGCGCTGTGATGGATTGCAATGTTTGAAGGTTGGTTTTCTGGACTACTGCATCAACTGTCGTGGTGGTCCAGGCCAATGGATAACCTTGTTGGAGGAGGAGCGTAGCCAGAGCATTCTGCATCATGCCTTTTTGTTGTTGCTTGGCTCCCCCTCCACGGAGTTCCATGGCGGCAAAAAGGAGGATAGCTCCTTGTCGATGTGGTGATCCCTCAAGTTGGCTTAGGAAGGTGTCTGGCATCCGTTGTTGGCCCTTGCTGACAAGCCGAATTGGCTTACCACTGGTGACTGGTGACAGTGCAAACTGGAGAAGCATTTGTATGGTCTGGATGGAAGTGTCAGCTGGCAACAAGCCTCTCCAGAGGGGTCGGTCCCACTTGATCATGACTTCCTTGGTATTGGATGTGGCTGCGGCCTGATTCAGCAACGTCCTGGCTGCATGAACTGCAAGGATATCGGCAAAGATTGGTGTCGGACATGTTCCGGTGTCTGGAAGTGGTCGGAAAAGAAGTTGATTGGCCTGTTGGTCAACTCTGCGTCCAATGGCATGCAATGAATCTGGTTGAATGACGTTGGCCCAAAAATCCTGCATGATAGCAATGGATGGTTGGTTGCCTTGGAACTGGATGACCAAAGTGTCTTCATGCTGGGTTTTGAAAAAAGTGGTCTTCACTTGCTGGTTGGCTGCTGCATAGTACACCAAGTGCTGTGACAAAGTGCCTGTCTGAATCGGTCGGTCAAGTAAAAGCTTGTCAAAGCTTGGACGAGTGCATGGATCAAGTTCCCCATATTGGTCATAGAGCTTGGGAGCGATGCTTTTGATTTGGTCTTGCTGAAGCAGTGGTCTTGTTGGATCCATATGGATCAGGGTGAGGTGGTTGTCAACAAGGCTGACGGCACATGCTGCATTTGGGGCAGGAATGCATTCTGCAGCTTCGGTTTGGGGAAGCAACTTGACATTGACGGTGGAGTCAATTTGGTACTGAAGTGAAAACAAGTTTCCCCAAATCCATTCAATCACGGCTCCTGGCAAATCGGCTGAAAACCAAAACGGATTGGAAATGTCCTGTTGCTGTACAATTCCTCGCAAAATGGGTTGCGGGTGCATGGTGGCTGGCAAGGTATCGGGTAATGTTGGCGTGATGACGGATGCATGTCGGATGTCACTGGAGATGTGCTGGCTGAGGTCAAAGCAAAAGCTGTGATCTACCAAGCCATGGTCATGTGTCCAAACCTTGCATGTATCTTCGGTTTGAGCCCACCGGTACAGTGTGTCAACATGATCACAAAAAGACCTAAGCAGAAGTGTGTTGCGATGCTTCAGGAAAATCCCCTCTGCCAGTGGCTCAGCATGGCAATGTTGTGCTTGGAGTCGGTGTTCAAAGAAGTACTGAAAAACCTGCTGCATGTCCAAAGGCTGGGTGATCAACTTGTTGATTCCATTGACCAGCAAGAACAGTGCATGTTGCATGGAAATCATGTTACCGAGGATTTGGTTGGCAAACACCTGGCATTTGGGCAGGAAGCAACCCTCTACCGTGCCATGTATCAGTGCAATTTCTACGGCGTGCCAAAAACGGAAACCATGCAATTGGGACTCATCACGGACAAAATGTCCAAAATATCCATTCTTCTGCAGGAAATTCATGTCAAGGTCATGTTGTGTGCCATATCGTGCCATGAATGTTGGAAGTGGTTCACCTGGTGCATAAAGGCGTGACTGCAACACTACCTCAGGGCTTTTGGTCCTCGAATGCTTGGAAAATTTCGGATCGGATGCAACGGATGCAACATGGTCGGAAACGGATGTCTGTGCCATTTGTTCTGGTGTCAATGGCATCAGTGGGCTCGGATGCATCGTCTGTTCAACTTTCGGCCATACCTGGAGGGCGGTGGCTGGCAATTCTGCATGAACCCTTTCTGCTAGTCCTAACCATCTGATCCTAGATGTGGAGGAAACATCCTGCATGTCCAAGGTCTTCTGAAAAACCAAACGATACCCAGTGAAATGGAGTGTCCTAATGATGTCAGCTTTGTGCGGGTGATGATGAAATCCCAAAACCTGTTCAATGAGAATGAGTTGTGGTCGCAACCATCTGATTTCCAACAAAATTCTCATGAATGCCTTTCCATCTTCACTGGCTAACCCTGGTGCATGAGAGGCAGTACTCCATGGAGGACATGGTGCAGATATTGTGGCAATATGGGGCATCCAAACTGCCAGTGGTTGTCTCAATCGCTTGTCAAAAACATCGGCTTGGATCATCCAGTTTCGTCGATTGAGAAAACATGATGGATGCAAACGTTCAGTTCCTTTGCAGAAAATCGTCTTGTGGGTGGTAGCAAAAGCTAATGCAGTCTGCAAATCCTTTTCTATGCTGACAACCTGGGCATCAATCCCTGCAAATTGCTGGATCATGTGGGTTGCTGCTTTCCATCCACCAAAGCCCCCCGCAAAAAATTCAACAACTTTCAGTGGAAGAGTTCTGGAAGGAGTCGGCAATGGCGCCCAAAATGATTTGGAATCATACCTGTATGTATAGATGAAATGGTCATTGTGCGCAATATCTTCCGTGACATCGAACAACCAGATCTTGGTATGCATGACAGGTGGTGTATCTACGTCCCAGATCAAAAGCTGTTGATTGGCCAATGGTTCATCACAGGGTACATGCATGTGGTCTTGGAAGAAAATCTCTGCTCCAAAACCTTCGGGGNGATCAAAAGCTGTTGATTGGCCAATGGTTCATCACAGGGTACATGCATGTGGTCTTGGAAGAAAATCTCTGCTCCAAAACCTTCGGGGGCAAACTGACAGAATTTGTAGGCTGATCCACCATGCACTGCAAAATTGTCATAGATATTCACCAGGAGATTGTGTCTTGGTTTGATGGGGATGCAGCCCTTGGAACCAAGCACATCCATCTCGTACAACAGGTCCGCATAGTGCTCCATGGCTGGACCCAGTTCGACCCCACAGGGGCACAAGTTCGGCAACGGGAAGCCCTGGGCCTAAAACTTCGTTATAATATGCCCATCCGGACACGTCCGAGACACCAAGTGCTTGAAGACTTCATCGAAGCCCTGCCCAAAGACGTTCTTGGTGACCGTTCGCACCTTAGAGTAGAGGATGATCTGATCTGAAAAGTTCCATGGGATATCCTCTGAGAATCAAACATGGCAACGGGAAATCCCCTAAAAAAACTAAGGTCTTGATGGGAAAATATGAGAAAATCCCATCCAAATGGAGGTGTAAATTGAGATAAATTGGGCAAAACATCAATGATTACAGTGGACATGCAGCATTTTCATTGATTTTCCTGGTGCCGTGTGGGATGACCCATCTGATCCATCCAAGTTTCCTTCCTTAGATGGTAGTCAAGCAAGCAGGGGATCCATGATGCCCTCTGGTAATCATCCTAACTCAATGGGCAATTGTCCATAGCTGTGTTAAATTCCCTGAGAGAAATTGGTTATCTAAGCCCCTTTTATTGTACATAAACTTAAACTTGGGTAGAAGGTATAAACTTGCATCTACGCCTGAAATTTGTTTGGTGTAAACCTTCAACGCATGTAGTAAAGCAGCTTCAACACCTGATATTCAACAGTAAACAGTATCAATATCACTATCTGCCTTTGAGATGCCAATTTATTTCATTCACCAACAAATATATAAAAATGAATAAAACTAATTTGGCAAACCGGGATTAGTTTGTTGTTGAGTTTGCTGCATTCTTTTACCATTCACCTCAGATGGCTTCCCAGAAATGGCTGGGATTCCAACCATCCCCAAATGGTGGTTTACTGTTGTGTTTACAGTTTAGTCTAGTCTATAGTCTATAGCAATTTTTAAACAAATAGAACAACATAGAACACAAATTTATCTGAATTCATCTTTCACTATTTCAGTGTGATTTTATGTGATTTTTCCTTTGCCTATCTTTTTGGGGATTGCTGGAAATGGATATATAAACCGTTATAAACCTATGTTCGCCCCCTACAATTTCCTGACCCTCACGAGTGTGCCATGGCTATGACCCATGGCCACTTGACACACCATTCTACCATTGGTGGATTTTTGCCACTGCCAAAATGAAGAACATGCAAAAAATTGCATGGAACAAATACCCTCGTAAACTAACAGTTTGCTCTTGAAAATGGTGATTTATAGTGGATTTTCCCATTAAAAATGGTGATGTTCCATAGTTATGTGGCAGTTTACCAGAGGGTAACCTCCAGGACTCTTATGAAAATAGCTGAAAAGTTCGGGAACTTGGGACCCAGATTCCCCTTAGATTCACTCAGTGATGTCACAGTGAGGTCGCCATGTAATTCATCCAAAGTGACTCACCGAAGTCAAAGCCCTTTACCAGTTATTTCATGTTATTTCTATGGTTATACATGGGGTTATCATGGGTTATCATTCCATAAATTGGGTGACTTACTGACTTATGACTGGTATTTACGGGCCATCACTGCACCCATTCACACACGGAACAAAAAAAAAACGAAACTTGCGAAACTTCCCCGCCTGCTCCAACATCCAGAGACGATCCTCGTTGACCACCAAACGATCCCCAATGACGCGCCAGATCCTGAGTTTTCCCACCTGTCCCAACCATCCCAGTACCCAAGCTTTTTTAAGGGACTCAAAATCAACATCATCCCAATTCGGGATAATGTTAGTAAAGCGATGTCATAAACCGTCCGTGATATGGACTGATTGTTTGCACCAGCCATAGACCTGGTTAAATTGGGGATCGTTTACGAATGTTTACGATTGCTTTGCCAACATTATAATCATGATCAATTATGTATAATTATCCCACAATAAGCCGCCATTGGAGACCATGCTGTAGCTATTCTTTGCTTACCATGGGTGTTTCACAACTCTCATATAGCCATTCTAACACCCTATCGCAATGATGGGAAGCACCCAGGCAACCAAGCAACATTATGCAACAATGGACATGCTCTCACAACAGCATCATCACGGGAGGGAAATAACCGCAAGACTGCAAAACCCGATGGGATGGCATGGGAGACTGCTTTGCATGCAGCCCAGTTTTTTTTGTTCACTCTTGCTCTCTCTCTCTCTCCATCGTGCTTTCTTGCTCACTGACTTATTTGAGTTTTCTGGAGTTTTCTGCACGGCATTCCGTGGGGTAACATCCCATGGTAAACAAAAGCTAGCAGCCTAGCAGAACCACGTTGTCGTCTCGGGGGAGTTTCCCCAAAGCCTGGGTTTGGAGACGTCTCGCGTCTCGTGTGATCAGATCAGGACCGCTTGCGGTTCCAAATGAGCTAAAAGTTAAGGGGATGTTGAAATATAGAATATTCATGAAATATTAGTGGAATATCATTGGGGATGCAATGGTATATAATGGTGTATATATATATAATTCACCAACCTGAAGATAGCTATGCTTCGGCCAGCTGGTTGGGGATGATTCCCCTTCACCATCATTCCAGTGACGAGTTCAGCGACGCAGGGTCGGTCATGATCAAATACATCTAAATGACTGGCTCACCACAGTTAAAGCCCTTCACCCTTTGGTGAACTAACATAGCTACTGAAAATAGCCATTTATAGTGGATATTCCCATTAAAAATTGTGATTTTCCATATGTTGGTTTACTGGAGGGTACCCGCTGTTTCTATGGTTAATCCATGGGGTTATCATAATCATACCGGGGATTTCGTCAAACTGACATCCACCAGTGACTTTCAACGTCCCAGCTTCTCGTGCACCCAAAGGCGAACGTGACGCGCCACACCATCGCACTCCTGGATGTGCCAACTGACAGGTAGTTCTTTCCAATACAATGTACTGTAATGTGGTAAGGCCAATTTCATTGATTCATAAACCATCCCCAAGTCATCACCAACAAACAAATGATATAGAAATGGGATTGACAATCCCCAAATGATAGGTTTATGGCGGCTTCCAACATGATATATAATCCCTCAGGATACAAGCGTACAAACACACACACACACACAAAAAAAAACAAACACACACTTGAAAGGAACACACACACACACACATACCCAACAAAAATGCAAGTATGGCACATGCAGCATATATGTTGTTATCCCCTTCTTAAATCCACTTTTTGGATGGTTCAAAGTGCGGACACAAAAACCGATATTTTAGCACATCGGGCCGCGGGCCCTTCCATTTTCTTCATCACCTTTGAGCATTTTTGGTCCTGTTTCTTCATGAGCAGCACACCGAAGATAATCTTCGCAAAGTCGCGCAGGTTGAAGGTATAATGGACCTGCCAGAGGGGCACTGGCAAAATTTCTCGGTGATGACATGTGATGACCATTCCCCCCAAGGCTATAGAGACGAGACTGGGTTCCCATGGTTCCCATTTTCATGCTTCCCAGCAGACTTTTTGATCAAGCAGCTTGAGCCTGGAACTGGAACTGTCACGTGCAGTTGTGAATTAAGAGTGGCCAAAAGCCCCGCCGGGATGGAGGAAGTTGGAATGGGCACATGACGCGCGACGTCCATCCACGGACCCCAACAACATCTCCATAAGCTCGCAGTCAGGAGACAAGAACCGGCAGGTTTTTTACCCACGGAACGGAGACGGAGGAAGTTGGAACGGGCACATGACGAGGCGTCCTGCCGCATATATTCCAACATCTCCAGAAAGTATCAGAAAGTCGCGTTCACGAGACAAGAACTGCCACACTTTCTATTTTCTGACCATGGCTGAGGCAATGCCTTGTAAATCTCAAGACTTGGCCTGAACAACTATGGCTCTTGTCTCATGTCTCTTAAATACCTTCTCTGTGCTGAAGTAACTTACCAGCTGCCACTTAGCTCAGGATCACTGTGGCTCGTTTTACGTGTCACCAGTCCCTTCTGAAATCATGAAATTGGTCTGAATGCATCTAAGAAACTTCTTGGTCTTGGAGACTTCACCATACTGCTACACCCAAACATGCATCAACTTATCCATGCTTGAGCCATTCTATCCATCCAGGGCCTAGTAGCTGGTCTGCCGGATGAACTGCGGAACTGCCTCCGACTGTATCCCAAACTGCTCACATAGACAATCATGCAAAGATACGATTTAATAGATTCTACTTAGATTATCTTAGATTCAATGTAGACGTAGATCTAGATTTGGTATCTTGTCTTTGCAAGACTCTTCTCTGAGAAGCTTCAATGATCATTCTCCTGTTCGCAGCATCCATCCTGCAGTTTGCTGCTGCCCTTCATCTGTGGGATCTTGTGCACGGAAGTTCAGGAAGAACATGTCTGATTCAGGTTGGATAGTAGTCAAACTGAAATCGTTAAACAATTTTTACATACATTGCATCGCATTACAACATAAATTACACTATTTAATATGTACGTTTACCTTTACGTTTGCCATGTTCATTAGATCGACCGTATCTTATGTTTATATATATATATATATACCCAGCACTTCCTCGAACGTTTATTATACGTCCTTTGGTCAAAGGCTGTTTCTTGCCTAACAACGTCTGTTTTTTGCCAACCTCATAAATCCACTTAAAAACCATATCTTTGGGGTCCCTTGGCCTTTCTCAGGCGTGCCTGTGTTGGAACTTGGGATGAGTAGCCCGGCTCAGGGCAATCGAGTGCAATGCTTTGGGATCAAAACAGCCAGCAAATTCAGCTGGAGATATTTAGAAAGGAAATCCAAATTGGATGGAACTAAATTATTTTCAGTACATCAATCCCCGATTTCTTTCAACTAATTCCACCTATGCATGGGATACCAAGTCCTTGTAAAACCACACGATCTTTTAAAATAAGAAACACCTGTGCCCCGCTCCATGGCAAAGCTATGCGAAGCGCTTGGGTGGCGCAATCCATCCTTGATGGTAGCATTTCAGGTGCCAGCCCCCACCGCCGAGCGAAGAGAATCTTTCACTTTTTTTGCCAGCAAAGTTTGGATTGCATTCACACCCTGCCCGCTAGTCGAAGCCATTTTGGGTGATTGTTTTCTAGGGACATCCAGGAAAAACAAACAGCCATTGGCCATTGAATTTTATTGATGATCCAGTCCTACTCAATTGGGGGCCCATCTGATTTGTAGATTCCACAAATTCCCAATGGCTCCAATTTTTGAAACTTTTTTTGGGGTCTCACAACGCCAGACGGTGGCCGTGGTTTGATCGCAATGGCAAACAAACCTGGGAGACCGGCTGTGAAACGCCGTTGCCGCCCAGAGGTCATGGCACTCTTAGAGGAGGGGGTTGCTAATATAGCTAGTTCATATTCAACATGAGCGGGGAAGCAAACAAATAGAACTTGGGGCATGGAATTAATCTGCAGTATATCTGGAATTTAGAGGGTCTACCATGCCCACTCGTTTCACAGGAGTTCTACAAGGAGAAACTTCTCGAGGGCAATTACATCAAGGACACCCGGAAGGAGATTCGTCACAGACTTGGCCTTGATCCTAAAGACCCCAGGGTTGCTTGGATTAAGCATGCATTTGATCAACCATTTTTTATTCGGCCAAGAAACATTGAAATAAACCATGCATCCACCTAGCCAAACCCGCTCTAGCATTCAGGTTTGCAAATTCTCGATGGTGGACGTCAGCGTGTGCCAAATTGGCGAACAGGAGGCTCCCTAAGATTAAATTGAAGATGATCAATTGATACAGCTTATACAACTGAGATATATGGATGTTTGTGTGTTTTTTGTTGCAAGTTCTCCAATGGATTCGTTTCTGACATTATCCACCGGGCACCCTGCAGTATGTGTAGGTGGAGAACGAACGCAACTTTGAATTTGTGGCCAGCTATCTTGCCACGTTTGTTGGCCCATCATCGTTGCCTAAGAAACTTGAAGTGGAGGACCGATCAGAATGTTCCATTTTTACATCAAGAGACTGATTGACCTCGCACTCTGATTGATCTCCCAACTCGGCTCTTGTATGTTTAACCTCTAAGGTTTGATTTCCACTTTTGTTTCATCCACCGTCAGGATGTGCTTGCAAACATCTCCCAGCGTTTCAAGCTGAACCCAACATTTCGTGAACGATGGGAACATGAGGTGGGGGCTACTCAATTCTAGGGCGAATATATAACTGATTTTGATTCCTATCCATTTCATGCAGGGTTGTTGCACTCTACTTTGTTCATTCAAGTTTTTTTGAAATAGAATAGAAGTTCTTGGGCACCATTGGACACTTGTCCTCACCATTGGTCTGCCGCCAAAAGGCGTGGAGCACCGTCGAAGGGACCCAGCACCGGGCCTTGGCGGCGTACGTGATGCACAGGTTCCAAAGGAATCCGGGGGTGAGGCAGGGTCACTGTTTATGTTTAGCCTGTATGACCATGTTTTTGCCCATATGACATTACCAGTTATAATTTTCACTCACGCCTCCAATCCTTCTTCATTGCAGGTCGAAGAGTAACCACCAGAAAATGCAGCAACTGAAAGACATTGTCAGAGCAAAGCTGAAGGACTGCTTCATTCATTTTTATGATTTTTATACCTGCTATTACTTCTATCCCGCTCTCCATTTCTGTCTCCTACAAGTAATTACGATCATCAACTAACGCCAATCACCATGAGGAGTGTGGAAAGCTTCGCCCGGATGGAAAAACAAAGGTTCCTGAACGTGGCCCAAAGGCTTCAAAGTCCCAGGAGGGTTGCAGTCTATATAGCTCGCCACTACAGCATATTATGTGCATGCATGTGCATTACGTTAATAACATAGATAACCAATTCATCCAAAGAATCCTACACCCCACGTTTGACTTCAAGCCTTATGCTTCACAGGAGAGTTTGGCAAGCTCAACTGTCACCGAGTTGGAAGTGGAGCCGCATGACATGTTGTCCAACAGTAGTGATGAGGATGGAGTGCCCTGGTTCAATTCAGAATTCCGAAGACGTGGTAAGTAAATGGTTCCTGATGATTGTCGATGTTCTTGGCTTCCCCAAAGTCCCACGTGATAGAAATTGGTTGAGTTAAAAAACTTGAAAGGTCCCTGGTGACTCCCATAGCCGTGCAGGAAGAGGATCTCGATGACACCGAAGTCCAAATGCATGATCAGCCAGGACCCAGCGATGAAGAGGCCTGGTGACGTCACCGGTGGCTTTTGCAGTTTACTTGAATTCTCCCAAGACCGACTCTCTTTTACCACCATATATGTACTATATACGATATATTGAACACAACCTTATTGCGCATGGTACCGCATGAAACATATATCATATGATCATATTTCCCAGTATATACCATCAGCCCGAAGGATGATGAAGAGAATCTGCAGAGCGACAATGAGAACAACACCGCCATGCAGGCTCGGGAAATATGTGGAAATGTGGGGAAATCAAATCCATGTATCAAAATTCTAAAATATAACAGCTTTTAAATTTGTGGATTTTTTGATGTGTGTTTGCCTTCCTCCCTCCATTTGTTTTTCAGTTGGTTCCTATGTCATGGCCACCGCTGCCAGGACCGCAAGCCGCTCACATCGAATCTCGCGTGCGAGGATGATCAGTTGGAAGAGGCAGCGGAGCGTATGTGCGAAGAGCTTGGAAAGGACGTTGAGATGAGTGGGGATCTGGTGAAGGCCAGGCAATATAGCAAAATTGCTAGCTTGAACTAATTCATGCTACGCGTTTTAGCAGGAATTCATGACTGTACTATTTTTTTTTGAACTTTAGCTGGGGCTGCAGGCGCAAAGGGTTATGAGAAGAGCGGCAAAAAAAAGAAAGGCTGAAGGTATGGAAGGTGACACTGGGGATGTCCCTGAAGATGAAGATAGGGTGTACAAGGATAACCAAAGTGAAGAAGATCAGGATTCGGGAAATGAGCGTGCCCGCAGCTCCGGCCGGGGCCGTGGAAAAGGGCGCGGGCGCGGCAAAGGGCGCGGCAAAGGCAATGGGAAAGCTGGGAAGGGTCGTGGGAAGGGCAAATCTCAGAGCAAACCCCCTTGCAAGTCTAGTGCAGGATCTACCACCCATGTCAAGCGCCCCAATCCTGAATTCAAAGATGTTCCTGAAGAAAGTAAGCCGAAGACAGAAGAGGGCAAGAACAAAGAAGAAGAGAAAGAACCTAAGAGAAGATCGAAGGAACCGCTGTCGAAGGATTCTGTTGAGGCAAGGCAACATCGGTTCGTTCTAGACTGGTTAAAATAAAGCGAAGATATGGTCAATCAAAGGCGTTGTTAAATAGCTAAGGCATGCTGAGGCTAATGAAATGAGGTTGCAATTAATTCTTGAAATTGGCGACCCCTTTTGCCCAAACCTGGCTCGGCTTAACTCTTTTCAGGTCACCAACTACAAGAAGCTCAGTGACGTGGCTAAGAACTGCGAGGTCTTGGCAGCCTCGTTGCCCAAGCTCCCGCTATCTGCAAAGCCCATACCTTGGAAGTCGCTGTATGATTTCCATGCCATCAGTTTTCACATCTTTTTAAGCTTCCTAGAATCGTGATATCACAGCACCTTTGTCATCCTTTGTCATACAGAAAGATTCACTTCTTAGTTTTGATTTCAACTTGGCAACCTTTGACCACGTGTTATAAATTCTAGTTGACTGACAACCACGCAAGGTCGTTCACAGTGCGGCCTCCTGATACAGATGTTTCCAAAGATCCATCGGCTGTGGGAGTCTTGCTGGGAAACCCAGAAGTTTGTGGTTGCCAGTATATCCAAGCATGTAAAATCTCTACACATGACATGACAGCTATTGATTCGAACACAGTCAAATCCAAGAGTCCCCAGGTGTGCATGGGCAATTGTGCATTTCAAGTGCGTGATAATTTCTTGTTTAGTACAGGGATTTCAGTGCATATCTCTCTCTCTCTCTCTTTTTCAACGTGTTACGTGCAAAACTGATGCCCTTCCCAGGTTGACCACTGCTGGGTTCTATGTGTATAGTGCGTCGGACGTGACCGTGAAGGAGATAAAGAAATTCCATGGAGTCCCAGAAAATAAGGCCTGATGCACCATCTTATCAGCATATATCATCAAGTCCCAACATATTAGATGTTGGCAGAAGGGTCATGCATGTTTTTAATTTAGCACGTTGCTACTATTTTTCGTTTGGGTTTCATGTCAGCTGGATCCAATTGGTTCCTCATTCCTCCGGTGTGCCCCCAGCTGTGCAGTTGAATGTGAACAACAAGAAGCCACCGGGATGTTCTATCTACTGGAACACCAATGGTGGACCAGCTGAATCGCCAGGACCTCAACATATTTCTCAAATATATATCTTGCCCATTCCCAACTAGAAAAAAAACAGGTTGCAAAAATTATCGGTATATCATGTGATTTTATCTTGTGAGTTACGAGATCAGTATTAACCCAATTAAGTGGCCAAGATCCAGATCGAACCAATGCTCGAGCGGCAAAGGTGGAAACTCGCAAAGATGGTCGCCCGTTGGGAGCCTGTCGGAGAAGCACCGTGGGAAATGGCAGTCTCCCCCCTTTCACCTAGTGAAGCCGAAGACCCTCCAGATATTGACTAGAGTGCTGCTCCTAGATCGATGATCTATGATGCAAAACATGATGCTGTTTTGCCATGGGTATTTATCAAGTTGCCATATCAACTTGATTCTGGGGCCTAGCTGGTACAAAACATGTCAGCTAGATGTTGGTTGATACCCGAATTTTCGGGATCACGTCGTGGCTTGAAAAACCTGGACGGTGCTTGCTCTGCAATTGGAACAAGAGTTTGAAGCTCACACTCAACAATTTGCTCAGGCATGTCTGATGCTGTCACTAATTCACCTGATTGTCGTCTACAAGGATTTGGTTCGGATTGCCAGTGAGTACGAGGGTCCCTTCTAGTTTCCAGTGGGATACTTGCAATGCCGGACGCGCCATGGACCAAACGCCCCATGGCCCTCACGAAGAAGCAAGTGAGCATTTTGAAGTTCATAGGATTCCCATTGGTCCTGCTACTTGGATGAAACCATATTCACCATGAGATCATTTTTCTGTGACTACTGGTCAATTTCAAACCTGCTTGACTTGGATTCTCCCCAACATTCGTTCTCAATTTGATCCCTGAGGCTACACCTATGTGACTACGTATGTCAGGTGTCCGAGGCTTCTTGCTCCACACGTGCCCTTTCCTCAGAGTTCTCAGATTATTACATCAGGCCGTATGTTGTCTAAAAATTATACCATTAAAATGTCAAAAACATGTTTTGAATGGGATTGTAAGCACTGCTATGGCTATATCGCACTTTTGGCCCATAGACCGCTCGATTTTGTCCATGATGATTGCCCAGCCAAGGCGTTGGATGCAGTGGACTTCTTTTCAGGAGAAGGAAGTGTGTACAAAGCGTATTGTCAGGACCTCACTATTAAATTCATTTTTGCAAATGATTTTTGCAGCATTCAACAAATTTCCAATGCCCCTGTTGCCACCAGTTGCTGCCAGCCCAGCCAAGCCCGGCCTTCAGGTGATGATTCCCTGGAAGCGACCAGTCCTCAGAAACAGTGTGCGCACAACTCTGAACCATTTCAAATCTCTTCTATTCTAGTCTTATTTAAATATGTTTTATATTTATCAGTTGTTTATCAAACTTGGGGCCTAGGCAGTATCAGAAAATCACCGTTAATTAAGGATTCTTTCCATGATCCTATCCCACCCTTAAGTGTTTTGTCGTGATCTCATATGAGGAAATATTTCGAGATCCTGAAGAATCCGCTCAAGCATGATTTGAACTCGGTGCTTGGCCCTCAGCATCCCTCATCTTTCACATATCGATTGCTAGGGCTGAATTGTTTCAAAAAAACAGTGCTTGAAAAGAACTGAAACAATCATAATCATAATGAAACAAAGCTGATCTGTCATCTTGGCCATGCATGCTGAATGCAAGAGTCAAAGAAAATATGATCGGTATTGATGAGACATGCATCATGCATGCATATACACTTTTTGAATATCTTCCGATTTCATGTGATAGACCCATGATGGCTATATCGCTAATATCTCCATGCTATGGCCTAGGCCAGGACTTTGCCAGGCAGTGCAGTACATTCTGCGAGCAAAACCCAATGCCATGGTGGTAGGAGGACCACCTTGTTCAAGCTTTGTGTGGATAAATTCAGCTACGTCCAAGAGATGTGCTGATAATCCTTTTGGTGATACTGATCGGGAATATATCCGGTCAAGCAACAAGCTGCTAATCTTAATTTGACTCCAATCACATTTGTAGCCAGCAACCTGTCAATATGACGTCCTCTCTTAAGATTGGATTGATCAATATATTTTCACATTGAGCTCAATTCCCAAGGTTGACCACACGATGGATGTTGATGCTCCTTCTTTGCACGGCACGATCCCTGTTCACACTGACGGAACAGCCTTCGAGTTCGACAATGCATCATTTTCCATACATGAAGTTCGTCGTTTTGGCCATGAAAAAACTGGGAATCTTTTGGGCGAAGACTTGTTTGTTTCCTGGTTGCATATGGCTTGCCCACTCAAAGTTTTTGAATTGATTTAAATATAAGAGATGGCTGGGTCAATGCTCCAAGAAGCAAAATTTGCCATCCTTTCCGCAAAGCCTAAATAAGGAGCATGGGATGCTACGGCTCGAAAACAATGAAGCCGACAAAGATTTGGTCAACTGCGTGCTGGCCTTGGGCGCTTGTAGTGAGCACGCATCTAGATACGCGTGCATAAATCCACATCCATGTGTTTGCTTGCCTAATTTTTGGACTGATTTTTGCAGTCAAACTGCTTGGCCAATCTTTCACAAGCTCTCCTTTGGTGGATCTACTAATGTGTAGCTGGAAGTAATTCTTGTGTTTGCACCCAGCATTCCCTATAGACTCCAGTGGTCCACTGCCAAGGCCATTTGCACCAAAGCTCCGGCGCAGAGTCACAAAGATGTTGAGAAGGAAGATTCGGAAATCTGCCAAAAAGGTTGAGATGGTAAAGGTACAAACAAGGAATGGAAAGCGTTCAGTGTACCTTGCTTAAGATCTGCAGCTCGCAGTATACTCACATGCACATGTATATAATATGTCACGATATATGCGCTAGTGGTGTTTGTCCTCATACCTAGCCCCACCTCAAAGAATGTGATTTAATGGTGTTCCCAGGTCAGGCGGAAAGCACTTGAAAAGTTCAGCAGCATACCCAAAACGCTTTGGGCAAGCTATTCGCAACAAGCACCAGCGCTTTTTGAAGGAGATCTGGGGGGCAGGGGTCACTATCTAGCAGGATTATTCTGTGACAGGCATTGCAGTTACATATGGATCGGTCTATAAAATCAGCTTTCCCAATCAATCAGTTTCCAGCACTATGGTCAAGCCAAGCAGCGGTGCCCAGGACAACAAGTTCCCAGAACTTCAAGAGCCTGATGCCGACCAGGCCGGTGCTTGCAAGATTTGGCCATGCAATCAGTCCTGGTTACAGAATGGGTCGTTACTTGATATGACTGATTCGGCTTTAAGGTAATATTGGCCGGGATGCATGTCCAATATTCTTCCGTCCATAAATCGGGAAATTCCAACCCATGACCTTTTTGATCCAAAAACACTTTCAAAAACAATGACCCAAAAAAGAGTTGGCAACCTTTGTTGGTTGGCCCTCGCTCAGGCGCCAATGAAGGGACCCTTTGGATGGCGCCACGCTGGCTTACATGAAGTCCGGACCTTTTTGAGGAATGAAATTGCCACAGGTGGTTACAAACCCATCTTTGAAGGTGGACTCTAGAGATGTTTAATTTGAGATACCTGCAGCACAATAATAGCTGCATATGCTGCAATTCAAGAAATTCAATCAATTAATATTCCGGTATCTGTCTGTAGAAAAAGTCTATGCTAGGTTTTTGAGCCTAGCTGGGATGCCGCAAATTGACTTTTCGGATCGATGGGCTAAGGGGAAGAAGTGATGCATCCCTTGCTCCTCTGCTCAGGTGATCCATTCAGTGTGGCCAGGGAACACCAAAAACACCCAAAATCATAGACAAACCATAGAAAAATCCAAAAATCATAGACAAATCATAGACAAACCATAGACAAACCATAGATACGTTGGCAATTGTATAGGATTTCGATGGAGTTTTCATATGCAGAATTTGCCAATGTTTGGCCTCTTTTGGGGAAGCCCTTCAATCAGTGGGTATGGCCCCTTTGACTTAAAACTAAATACCAATGCGTGGGATTTTTCCAATATTTGATTTTTTTTTGGGAAATTTCAGCTCCAAACCAAACCGTAGACAAACCGTAGACAAACCGTAGAACGGACGTTTTTTGCCGTAGAAAGGCTATTTATTGCCGTAGAACGACCGTTTTTTGGCGTAGAACGGTGGGTTCAAAAAATCATCAAAAAATGACTCAGAAATTTAAAGGGTCGAAATGAAGTGAACCGGTGTTTTCCTCCGCTGCATTTTACAAGCAATTCTCACGATGAAGGCCCTATGAATTCCTATGAACAAGGTACTAGTTTGTGATTTTTTGTGAATTTCAAATGCATCATTTCTTGATCAAAACCATTGTTTGCCTTCAGTTTGTGGGATAACATCCATTGAGGGACCACGCCCTGCCCCATGGCGGACAAATTCTTGAAGGAGGCCAAGATACGCCGCATGCGTGCCCAAATCAGCACTCCTGCAGCTAGTGACAGTCAAGTCACTGAAGATCCTGAGTCGGAAAGGAGAATCAGGACTAGCTCAGGGGTGGGGGGGTTCAAAACCATCCATCGAGGAATAATCAATAACAGGCATGTGTTTTGAAAACACCCGGACCCCATGGGCCTACATATATTATATTGATAAATATTGACAAGAAGTTCATAAATAAATATAAATCATATAGGGATGCATGCATGCAGCATATGTGCATAGAGTTCTGTTCCCACTGAAGCTTATGATTTTTCCATCCAAGCTTAAACCTTTGAACGCCAGGACCCAAAGAACTTTGACCTTGGGTGAAATCAGTGACGGTGACCAAGAACCATCTCCCAAGACCGAGTCTGCCGAAAAACCAGGCCATATCCGGCTGGGAGACATGTGTTTTTTTTTAGTGAGTCGTCAGGACCCAGGATAAGTCGATCTTTGTGATATTGGTTTAATATCCCCGTTTATCCCCAAATTCCGTGCCTGATCTATTAGCTCACCCACTGATGTTCAGGGGAAAGGCTCACACGAAAGAAGTCAAAGAAAGAACTTCATGAAAAAGTACCACAACATGAAGCCACAGTCACTCCAAAGCGTAAGTTGACTTTCGAAGGACAGGACAGCAAGTCATCTGAACCAAAGCAGGCCAAAAAACCACAAAGGGTTGACTTGCAGAAGTTTGTCAAGAATCCGCCTGAGCCCACGAAGACCAGAGAAGACATTTCCAGTCCACCGACAGGTACACCACCCTTGAAGAGACAGCGCAGCAAAGGCCCAGAGCCGGGGGGTAGTGGAAACAAGGAACCAAAGGATTGTAGGAAGGCCAAGGAAGCTGAGGAAGATGAAAACTGGGCCCTAGAAAAGTACAGGTTGAAGCATGGAGAGGTTGCTACTAGCAATGACGAAGGTGGTGATGATGGGGAATGGTGCGATGAAGATGGGCAACAAGAAGCAGATGACGAAGAGACTCAAGACTATGTTGAGATTTCACCAGCAACTAGCCACAAGAAGAAAGATGCAAAGCCAAGCCCCAAAACCGTGAGCAACAAGAAATCAACCAATGCAGAAGATGAGGTGCCACAGCAGGATGTTGATCCAGCCCCCAAGTCGGCAGCACAAAAAAAAAAAACGAGCAGTGAGGGCAAGAAGGAGGCTCCATCGAACGCAACCAAAGGCAAGACAAAAGATGAGAAGGAGGAAACAGGCAAGAAGCCAGCCAAGGCAAAGGCGAAGGCGAAAACAATGGCTAAGAACTCACCAAAGTCCAAAGCTAGCAGTGGCAAAGCCAAGGATGCAAAACCTTTAGCTCTTGAGAATGGAAGCGTGGAGAACGGGAATGAAGGAAGTGATGGTGAGGTTGGAAAGTACTCTGCATCAAGCAGTGGACCCAAAGAAGTGAAAGACCCTCGAGACAAAGCACGGGACAAGAGCGATGCAGGGAAATCGAAATGTAAGAAGCCTGAGGAAAAGAATGTCAAGAATGGCAGGACAAACAAAAGTAACAAAAGTAAGCCTGAAAGTCCAAAGAAGGTTGAGGTTGAGGCCGAGCAAGCGAAGAAGAAGCAGAAGAAGAAGCAGGACGAGGAGGCTCAGGAGGTCGGAAAAGGTGAAAAAGCAAAAGAACCCCAGGTGAGTCAGATCTTGAGGTCTTCAACAGCTGAGATCAGCGAGGACACGACACCAAAGGATAAAGAGAAGGAGAAGCAAGAAAAGCTGAAGGGATACAAAGCAAGGAAAGCACGATTCTACAGGTCGTTGGCTAGCTGGGACCTTAATGCACGGGGTAGCTTTCAATTGTCCAATGCCCAAAGTAGAGTCAGACTGCAAACAATGAAAAATGTTTGAAGCTACTTTGTTACTTTGCCCCTGACACCAAAACTCCGCCATCAACTTTTCCAGCCAAAACCGTGTGTGATGTTTGATGTCAAAAACTAGCCAATCAATTGAGATCTTGCAATGTCTCAGCCGAAGACGATAGCTGTCCCCAAGTAGGTCAGTGACTGATAGACTAATTAACTGGTATGGTGATTGGTCCAATTTGAATAAGGCCCCAAGACTCCCAAAGCTTTGAAGGAAGAAATCGCCAAGGCCAAGAGAAGCGAGGATCGTTTCTTGACTTTGGCCAGGAACATCGTCACTCCAGTTGCAGCGTTGGATGTGTTGGATGTCTGGGACACAAAACCTCAGCTTCAAACAGCGGGGGCCCATCAATTGGGATCAATCGGATTTCCCACAGGGTGGAAACCTCATAGTTGGCATTGTGCCCCAGATCTACTATCTTTGATCAACATATATCAACTATATTCATGAAATGGATTTGCAATTTGCTTTGTTCTGAGGTTTGGTGGAAATGCAGAATATCTACGAAAAGTGGTTATCCTGTGGTGAGAACTGGCAAAAGAGTACTTGGTGCATTAGCCTCACAACAAGTTCAACCAGCAGCCGCCGTGGAGCACGCAGGTGGATGACATTCCAACAAATCAGTGCTAAATACAACAGTGATGAAATCGCTCAGGAGATCATTGACCAAAAAATGACAGATGAGTTTGAGGATCACCGCAAACCTCATCCCGACTTGCCAAAAAGAAAAGATACTTTTCTCAAAGCCTTCGGTGCTGCTAATTATTTCATCACCATGATCAACACTACATCCAAGCCCAACAAAACAGATTAAACTTAAATTGGTGGGCACTAGACACCTCAAATTAGAGATGTATTGAAATAATACCAAGCACGTGCAGAAGGGCTGCCGCCCAACCAGCTAAGGACATGATGCTTTTTTTGGTTTGGGATGAGGAAAGCGAAGAACACCTGGACAAAACGATTCTTGGAAACAGCTTTCAAGCATCGGATTCAGGGCCGGAAAGGAAGAACAAAAGGAAGGCAGAAGACACTTCGTCTAGTTCCGAAGAGGAACTAACCGGGTTTGGGGCCGATGGGGGCTCCCTCATTTCCCCTCATTGTACCCTTTTCTTGGTAGTGGGATGTACGAAATTTCAGTGGGGAATGCAAACTTTCCAACTATAAACGTTAATTTATACACCCAATTGCGTTTTAATTTTGATTTTCCCAACGTATTGTAAAGGTTTTGGGACATCAAAGCCACTGGCACCATTGCAATGTCAATTTTCCGTCCCACTAGATCCTGTCCAAGCAGCTCTCCACGAAACTGTCCAACTGCCAAGATCCAACGGTCGTAGATCACCAGGCCAATGTAGCTCAACCCCAAAAGGAACGGAATCATGCTGTTCAGGATGCAGAAACCTTGCCAGGACAGCAGCTCTGAAGACGAGGAAGAATCAGAAGAGTCCAAAGAGAAGAAGTCAAGAAAGTCGAAAGGCAAAAAGAAAGAAAAGAAAAGCAAGAAGAAGCCAAGGAAATCCAAGGGCAAAGCTAAGAAGAATGCAAAGGAAACCGAAGCTGAAAAGGCAAAGCGATTGGAAGCTGAACAGAAGAAGGAAGAAGCTAGAAAGCAAAAGGCGAAGGAACGGGAGCAGGCAGCAGAAGCAAAAAAGGCAGTGAGAGAAAAACAAGCCGATGCCAGGAAGGCACGGGATTTGAATCAATATAATCATGATCACTTTCCTCACCCTATGGAATCAAACCTTGATTGATGAACCAGGCTAGTGTGTTTTCCTACTTCCACCGCTGGCTATAGGTGCTCAGCCAACTGGCGTCCAAAGTACGTGATGCTGTTGAGAAGGAAAAGAAAGCCCAGAAACTGTTTCTTGACCACTGCAAACCTATCCAAATGCCAACGGTTTTGAAAATACATCAATTCTACCAAGTTATACCATTGAAATCAGGTCTGCCAGGCTTGCCAGAAAAATATTTGTTTCCCAATCGGGGTCACCTATAAATTTCAGGTTAACATCAATCCATGCCCTAAGGCCAAAAGAGATTGCAGCTGTAGTCGGCAAAGACTTGGCGAACCAAACCAAAAAGCTGCAAAGTTGCAGGGACATGTTGCAAAGTGACTTGGATCATGACAAGGACTCGACTGATCTGCATCGACCCCATATGAAATCATCAGCTTTCAAAGTTAGTAATAAGCTAAGTAAATAATAGACAAGTTCGATTAGATGAAAAAGTACCCGAATCCTGCATGTTGCCACTAAGAGTGAAATCAACTAGAAAGCCCCTCCAATCACATCCCATATTTTTCTCGGCTTTCAGGAGTTTCAGAAGTCCATGGAAAAGGCCAAGATCGCCATGGAGTCCTACAAGAACTTTCTTGAGTCCGTTCGTCTCTAGAAGTGGATGGTGTTTTGGGATTTTCCCTGAGGTTCCTCCCATGCAACCGGGGGGCAACGTGCAAAGTGTTGATGTGTTGAAAGCCAGCGTAGTCGAGCGAGGCCTAGGTGCTTCTGGAGATGGGGGATGATAGCACTACAGCATAAAAGACCATCTTAATGATCTTTAAACCACATTGGTTTTCAACCTTATTATGAATGAGTTGTGATGATATGATGATTGATTTTAAGTGATCTGGAGGCATGGAAATCCCCTCGCTAAAGCTGGTTTCGGAAAGCATATTCAGATTCGAAAACGGGATCATGCTGTGTGCGTGTGCGGTGTCATATAGGTAGCTCTTTTGGTAGGGGCGGATCTGCCATTGCTGGCTTTAACCCTGGCCCAATTCCACAATTTTAAAACAAATTCGTCAACTTCATAGTCGTAATTTCTTTCAAATGCACCCCATCGCTACAATCGTGTTTGCTTGGGTTTTAGCAAGCCTAGACTTGGCAAGACCGTAGGGGACTGCTACAGATGGCGGCCACTTTCATACAGCGTGCCAATACATCGATCAAAGCAGAGTGAAACAAAAGTGCATTTTTTGTGCTGGGTGCCCTGCATCTCTTGATTTTCAATTTCCCATTAAATGCAATACTTAAAAGTACTGGCTGGGTTGAAAATGCATATTATCCATTATGCTTGCCAAATCCCTCGCAGGTCCACGCAAAAGAGCTGAAGTTGAATCTGATGGGTATGGCCCCTTCTTCGAGAACATGGTGGATGATGTCCAGTCCGGAGCTTCTTGGTAGCAATTCTATCAAGCATCAACAAACAAATATTATCCGGATCCACTATATTCCACCATCATACTATACTACAAATACTAGAATAGCTAGTACAGCATAGATTGCAGCCATGTTTCCCGAAAAACAAATCTTAATCGAAATGCAGAAAAAGATTTCTGTATGATTCATCCACTCTTGGGGTATCCCGGACAATGTCCCATTCATTTGCCCCTTCAGCCAGCCCCCCAGCGATCATCTGAGTCTAGCAGCGCACTCCGAGCAATGAAGAGAGCGAAAGCTCATTACGAGGAGCGACCATGTGTCATGTTGGACGGATTGGGAAAGCCAATGTAGTTCAATTGATGTCTTTTAATTTTTGATCTTTTTTGAAAATGAACGGTCTATGGCATATTTTCTGGCGAAACATTTAGGGGTGAATGATGCGATACTTATAGTTTTCGAATCCAAGCTAGTTTTTTGTGTGAACCATCCAAAGAGTGCCAACCCTTTTTGTTTGAAGAGTCGGGAGGTGTGAGATGTCGTTTTATGTGAGTATGCATGCATGTGAACTTCCTTTTTAGATCTACAGTAACATCAAACCAACTTCAACAGTCCAAACAAATTCGTTCTATGATCTAAGATGTGCAAGCACATGCAACCTGCTATCGCCCGCCAGGATTCTGAGGGACGATGCCACCCCATGAGCCAGCGACTGGGGCGATTGACGTGTGGCAGCAATTCTGCAAGAGATCTGTTGCGGGCTGCTAAATTGGATCTAGACGCTTGAATTGAGAGGCTTTGCACATAGTTCTTTTTCAAGAAATATGCTATTGAGGTTTCTTATGGAAGTTAGATCATGTTGTCCAGTGTGTGCATCTTAGGAACTATCAACTATTTCGATCCCCATAAAGGATGCCAAAGCTGAAGGAGGATTCGTCACACGCAAAATGCCAATTATCGATCCCCACAAGTTGATGCACACGCTGATCACTTCCGTTGGAATTGACATTCCGGTTCAAAGAGTTCGGGATTTCTGGCGAACACATAGACACATACTTCAAGAAGATTGGGCAGTTTGCAGTCCCGCCAGTGATGACCATATTCCATGTGCCCTTTATGGGGATTCTGCAAAGATTCGAGATGATGGAACCAAAGTGATTGGGATATTCATTTCTCTTCCTGCAGTTTGGAGACCTCAATCCTCACGCTGTTCGCGTTGGTGTATCTTTGCGCTGGAGGAACACAAACTTTTTGGGCACCACACGCTTCATGCAGTGTTTCGCCGGCTGACTTACTCATGCAACCTCTTATTCAATGGTGTTGACCCCGATCAACCAAATCGGCTTTTGTGCAATGGGAGAAAATTTACAGTGACAGAACTGAAAGGGGATTGGCAGTGGTTAAAGTGGTCCATGAGATTTCGATCATCTTGGCAGAATGTAGATTCAGTGTGCTTTTTGTGCAACGCCAAAATTCGAACTGATGACCCTGCTGAATTACACTACTGTGTGGATGCCAATCCCAACTGGACACATTTCGACCTGACAACTTTTTTGGCTGATCAAATGTGTGTGACCGACCCGTGTTGCTTGCCAATGCTAAGACGATATATTGCTTTCAGTTTTGGGTTCCTGAATTGTTTCCGGTTTTTGTGCGTTCATTTTGGGCCTATATGACATGTACACCAGCAATTAACCAACAACGCACTCACGGCTATCTAAGGTCCATATATCCTTCTTCGAGGATTTCATCCTGCGATCCTGCAGCCGTGCAGCATGCACGCTATAAATTTAGGATTGCTCTTTGATGTAAATGGTTCCTGTTTGAAGCTTGGTCTATACCGTTTTTTTTTGTCAATGCAAACCGTGTGCAAATGCCATGGTCACGGGAGGGGTGTGCATGGGCGGGATGTGCATAGTCTAAATACCTTATATTTATATCTGAGGATGGCCATGTGTGTGGAGAACTATTTTGGTGACACACCAGATCTGCAAAGTCAGCTTGACTTGGCCTATGAGTCCTTCAAGAGATTCTGCAAAGCTGAAAAAATTCATTGCTCCCAGCCTCCCTTCAAAGTACGTCATGTCACCAGGTTTTTGTCATTAGCGCGAAACAATATTTTTTTTACGCCAGGACTTGTTTTTTAAAGGGAAGGAAGTTCAAATGGTCTCAGTTGATGGGTGCATGAACACAAAAGCGCGCCAAACACAAGCTAAGGTTGTGAAGAAGCCAGACCGAATTATGTTGACCTCCAAGGCCTACAACGGCCGGGTGCTTGTTGAGTGGATTTCACGGTGCTCATCTGACTTTGCGAAGCAAAGACCTCATGATCAACGGGCATCCCTTTTAGCTTCATGTGCGTTTCTTGGCTGACAGCGTGCATGTGTCCACTGCCTGCTACACTGCTTCACATTTGACATTTTTAGGTTGGAATTTTGGAATAATAATGGTTTAACAACATGGTTTAACTGACGTTTTGCAGTTTGCTCCAAGGGTCAATGCTGCAAGATTTCTTGGACTCAGCGAGCGATCTGGCAGAATTTTGACTGACCAACGTGCTCAAGAGATTTATGATGCCGGATATAAGTTTTGCGCGCGGTATGTCACTTTGGCAAAGGAAGCTGCCAGGCTCGACCCACCACTGAAAATAAAAGCATTTTTTTGTGAATGAGCGTACGCGTGTGCACTGGAATGTACTTAGCCCAGCCTTTGATTCAGCTTTGTTTTTACACCAAACTGTCGTGCAGACGTGGGGTAGATGAGTTCCGACTGCGTCCAAAAGTGCACGCTACTTGCCTGCATATCATATACCCTGATGTTTTTCCTGGAAGTATGTGTGTGAACATGCCAGCACAGTTTTTGAGAATTGAAAGCTAGAGATGAAGCTTGTTTGTTAAACTGATTTGTGCGCCTAGATGGTGCTGCATATGGCTCGCGATGCTTTGTATCGCAAGAAGAATTTCCGATATTACCATTGCTTTGGTGAAGAAGATGGAATGAAACATCTGAAATGATACTTGGCTTTGAACCCCTGCTGGATTTCTCGTTAGATTTTTGTTTGTGTGCGCTGTGTGTGCAGGTGCACTTTACCTAGAGCCTGAATGCTGATGCGTGCGCATGTGTGCATGCAGGTATAGCACGGAATGCCCATCCTTTACACCGATCCCGATGGATTATGTACATGATGAAGCTCCGTCTGATCAGCATGAAGGCAAAAGTCAAAGCGTTTCCTGGCATCTTTTTTTCATGTCATGAAACGCGTTGTGAATGGAATTTGTGTTGCCTGCACCATGTGTGAATCACCATTTCTCAGGTTGAACAGGTCGGTCAAGAAGCGTCTGAAGCGGCATCGATGATATCGAAGAAGAAAAAAACGTGCAAATCAAGCGCGTATGAGGGGGTGGGTGAACATGTGTCAATAAACCGTCTTTCCCCAAGAAACATGCTTTGTGACAACGGACGTTGTTTTTACGTCTTTTGGAACCCTTGGGTATATATATATGTGTGTGTGTGCAGAAATGCTATACATGAACAAGAAGGATTAACTACCCATGTGTGTTTTACGGACTATAATATGTACTGTATGAACTAAACATTATATGACATTGTAGCATCCCTGTCTTTCACGCACACAAATTCCCGGTCGGGTCGCGACTTTGCAGTGATCCGACGACAGATTCGGGCAAGATTGGAACTCGGCGTCTGCTATGATCAAAAGACGCCCCAACAACTCTAACCTCTCTTGACTCTTGCAAAGCATCCGAGTCATCAGAGGGGAACTTGGGTGCCACCCCCTGCCAGTTGACGCTAAAGTAACCACGCTTTTCCATAGTTTTCCTATTCACAGTATTCACATGTCCATTTCGGGGGTATACACAGTATACACAGTTGTACAAATACAGCCGCTTAGAGCCAAAGATGCAAATGACGCGGATCAGAATGGCCTGGCCCGGACGTACGAGTCGATGATGCCGATGCCGCCGATGCCGATGCGCCCGATGTGCCTGAGGTTGTGGATGATGAATCGGTCCCTGTCAAATGCCTTCGGATCAGCTCTTTGGCGAAGGAGTTTTGGTGCGCTTCCTTCTGGAGCTCCTCGTGCACTTCGTAGAGATTCTCCGCAGCAAAATGTTGGGTGACCCGCTTCTTGATGCGAAGCCTTGCTTTGCCACGGCGCTGTTTCGCCTCAGGTGCGGCTACATCATCTGCATGGATAGAATGTGAGTATTCACAGTTCGCCCCCTTGGCACAAGCGGCGGTGTATGAATGGAAGAGGCAGGGGTCAAGACAAAGATCAGCTGGAGCTGCCGTTGAAGGTTTGGAATGCACCACAGCTGGAGCTGACTCAACCGACTCGACCACTGAATCCTCAAAGGCCACCGCCTTCGTCTCCTCCTCCGATCCGGATTGCCCGGATTGCCCTGACTGTATCGTTTCTTTGTTGGAGTCCCCGGATGCGTCCCGAAGACACTCATTCACATGTTGAACCCATCCTCCAAGATTTCTCAGCACGGTCCGTCGTGCTTCAATAAGAAGACTTTCCCAAACACAGTTATTTTTTAAACACATGTAAACACTCTTACGCAGTCAAGCTTTGCGAATTGAAAGCCTGTGGGAGACAAAAAAAACTATATTCTGTGTGTTGGCCCGGAAGTCGTGAGAAATTGGAACAAGGCGATGATGATGGTGATGATGATGATGATGATGATGATGATGGTGATGATGATGATGATGATGATGATGATGATGATGGTGATTGTGATGGTGATCGTGACGGTGATGATGGGGCAAGCAATTGGTTTTGGCGAGCCAAGCTACCCTGAAGTGAAGCATTCTCGCATAAGATAAGACAATCCAGGACAAAAACCCTCTTCCAGAAACAAATCTGAAGGTTTAAACCACTGAAAGACGAGGACCAGAGAGCCTAGTCCACCTCACATACTGGTTGTTTCAATTCAATAGATGAGTTCTGAGTTCAAGGGAAAATCGACCGGAAACCATCTATTCTTTTCCCCACCAAAGATGGGGTTTTATTCATGGTTTTACATGTATTTTACCTGGTTTTACTGTAAATGTTGTTTTCAACCAATCTGATGACTTCATTGAACTTTTGCCACACTGCTCCTGTCAAGGTCGAAGCGGTCGACGAGGACGCGGATTCGCTGTACTGTTCTGTAGGGCTCGATCCGGACATGAAGCCGCCAAGGTCACCTGAGAAGGCTGGAAGATGCACTATTCCTTCATGCCAGGACTGAACCATGTGACGCCATGTCTTAGTTGTTTTCAGGGCTTTTTGAGTTTGTATACGTCCGAGTCCCTGTGTTCCGTGTTGTGGACGTGTTCATTTGTTGGGATATTCTCTATATACCTTCCTGATCATATGCCCAAATATGCCCAAATGACGAACTCCTTTCGGCAAAAGGGGAATGACTGTCCAACTTTTCTAGGTCTCTCTGGGCTGCCCTTGACACGGACACAGCTGAAACCGTCAACAAAAAACGTGCTAAGAAAAGCCACGGCACATGCTTCTTGTGTGTTCTGCGATCTCTTCAAATGGCACCCTACCTCACTACCTTCCACTGAACCACAAAGTTTGCGCGAGACAAGACCTGCCAAATGTCCCATGCAAACCTGATACTTGGTGAAACCACCATTAGTAATCCGTCTGGTCATAATTTGGTCACAACTCAAGTGGCCAAGGATGAGGTGAAACGGAACATCCAACGAAAGTCAATGAACTCTTCGAAAAAAGTCAGAACATCCCAACTCAAGTGGTTGGCCACAGATCAGAACATCCAACGAACTCTTCAAAAGTCAGTGCTCCGCCACTCAAATTCAACAAGACACATCGAGTGCTGTCAACACCTGGCTCAATCACCATGTTCCGGGTTACCCGCTGTTAATCATTTTCTTTTGAACAATACTTGACTGTACCTATGAAAAAAATAGGATTGTCATATTTTCCACAGTTAAGTTATGTTAGTTTACCTTAGAGGGTATAGGTATGTTCTCATACTCGTGCAATTGCAGTGTCCAATTGCAGTTCGAAAACCAAAAACAACTCCGATCCGTTCAACGGATGCTACGGTATACGGTTGCTACTTTTCATGGAAGTCGCAGGTGTATCCGTCTACCTCCACCTCCGAGCATCTGCTGCCCATGATGATCCATGGTAGCTATGAGTCAAAACCCTGGCACCCGGATGGTACCCTAAGTCATAGCTTGTGAATGATCTAATGGATGTTTATTCCTCAACTATGGTAATAAGAGGTTTCGACTTTCGACCCATCAAACAAGGTAAACAATAATCCACTGACTAAAACAACTATGTTACTTTCAAATCTCATGAAAAGGTACATCAACCATTGACCTAACATATGTTAGTTACCTCATTGGGGTATTTCATGAAATCAACATATGTTGGTACATGATGTTTGCTTTACATATATGTTTGTGATATTCTATTGTGTTAATTGGTAGCATGTCGTGGTATCCAAATTCCATCAATTTCCACGTCCCCAGTGCCTTCAGGGGTGTCGGCAGCAGTGCTTCCACCGCCGCTTTGTAAATCTCCAAAGTGCCTGCCACGATCTTCCTTAGCGAGGCAAGGGGGTCATGGCTAAACTTAGGTATACCCCACAATGTCACAACACCAAGAGAAATAGTTTGTGTTTGTACATGCTAGTACAAGTAATTATGTCTTGAAAATTCCGCTGCAAATGCTCTATGCCACATGTCAACATCCATTTTAAGGAATGGTTCTGTCCTCATCAATATACCAAGAACAAACAAACGGGTCTTGGAATCTTCATCAACTCAACTTCGAACGTCATAGGCCAAGATACTTGGAAAGACCACTGACCTCTCCTGGATAGTTGTCAGCTTGAAGCTTCCAATCCAAAATGGTGGAGAAAATCATCTTCATGTTATCCTGAGATGCTGGCAGCTGGCAGCCTGATGCTGCTTGGGAAAGAACGGTTTCAAAAAAAATATCTGCAATGAAACATTCCCATTTCTAATGGCAAAATCGTTGTGGGTGAATTCAACACCGAGGAGCATTCCCATGAAAACGGGTGCAAGTCATCCTGTTTCTGTTCTGGATACCATTGCAATTGGGATTGAATTCAATTGGTCAGTTTTAAGAGGAATGCTGACGAGAACAAAAGCGCATAAAAGTACCTAGACCCACGCATAATGATTTCCGTTGTTTCACTGTGCCTTTACCCTTGAAGCTTTACAATCGATATACCCAAAAAAAACAAGGGTAATTATCCTCGACTGCTTGCATGTGCAAGTTTAGTATACACCCTTAGCTTCCAAACCCCAGAAATTTGTAGTATAGGGTTTAAGGGTAAACCCAGGGTTTACCCGTGATCCCTATAAATACCTCGGGTTTTCAGTGAAACCTCGGGTTTTCCCGATATTTCTCCGAAGAAGTGGTTGGAGCCAATGAAGCAAACGGCTAAGGGGGTTCCTGTCGCACCAGACGAACCCCCTTCAGACATTGAAACCTTCAGCCACTATGGCCAAACATTAACCCTGATGATTGCTTTGCTATGCTTTGCTGGTTTTGGGGAGATGTATGCCTACTTACAGGGCAATCACCATTTAGAGTGGCGGACAAAATTATCTACTACCCGCAATGGACATGGCCAAAGTGGGTGGTCCCCTATCGGTTATGAATATTTGTACTTCCATGCTATGTGTGAAAATGGGGTACGGTAAGTGGGTGGTCCTGTGAAGGTTTTCGCACCAATTTGAACATTCTTTAGTCTTCCGCTAATTTTGTCGGTTACTCATTTGATGAACCCTGCAGAGTGAGGTGGCACAATTCCGACCTTATCATAGAACCATGGGCAATTCAAAAGTTTGAGAGCCCTGAAAATGAGAATGTTTTCCCATATTCAGGTCTAGGTTCCAAGATCTAAAAGTGTGGTTTAAGATCATTTTTTCTTCAGATTTTGTTCAATTCCAACATGGAAAAAGCCGGGTCGGTGATTCATACCTATAGCAACATCAAGCAATGATTTACCCGTGATCTACCCGTGATATACCCATGTTAATCCGTGCTTTATGAACAACCCCCCGGGTTTCCAAAAGAAACTCAGGGTTTCCCGAACCCGTGATCAACCCGTGATCAAGCCATGATTTACCCGTGATCACCCGTGCTTTTTTTACGGGTTAGAACCTCTCAAATTTGTTGATGTTTTTCAGTTTTTTTTTCCAAAGTTTTTCGGGGTCTAAACTTGCAAGAATATGGTTTTGAGACCGTGAAATCCGTGAAATTCGAAGGGTTTGGAACTACCAGAACGTAGATCTGAAAGCAGCTACAGGGATAATGATTTGTCATGGCCACACCGTTCTGCACTTGAAACTGGGATTGCGAGTCTATGGGGAATGTTTTGAGCAATTGTGTATGATTCTGTCACATACAGCCATTTAAAATAGATTTTCACGTGATATCCCATAGCAATGCATGGGCAAAGATGGGCTGAGGGGAATGGACTACGAATTCTTCGGATTGTGATTCTAGGGTTATATTTGATATAATGTCAACCCTGGATTAACAAACCCCTAGGCTGTTTAATCATGTGGGACATTGTGGGACCAGTTCAGTATCAGATTCTCACTATTTGGGGACTACCCCGCCTGCTTTGTCATTCACCACGGTTGATGGTTTCTCCCGGGCGAGTTTTCGACGAGGTTCATCATCCAACAGAGGGAAGCCAACCAAGTACAAATGTCCGCACATCCGCGGGGTAATGAAGGTGCGTCCACCTGCCATGGGATTGAGACAAGCAACGGTTGCCTGGAAAAAATGTTGGAAAGTCTCCGAAATATCTGTGATGAATTGAAGGAAGGACATGAAATGTTCCAGAAACTGACAATTCTCACCAGTTGTTGCTTTCATTTCTGGAGTTTGCGCCAGTTCAGGAGGGCAAGCAACATGTCGCGGGGGGACCAATGGGGTTGCCTTCAATTCACTTTGGTAAGGTTCAGATTTGGGCCACCCAATGCCATAAGCCTACCATTTGGGGATGATTTATACAATCCGTTTATTGTGATTTGGGGGTACCACAGATCAAGTGGAAATAGTCTCCATCACCTTTTTACTAAAACTACCCCAATTGATCAAAATATTATCAAAATAGGAATAGGAGTGGAGTGGCACTTTCGTTTTTTTTGGTTGGTTACAACTGCGTTCTTAAGTGGTGTGATTGAAATCAATAGGAGAACAAGATGGTGAAATAATGGTTTGTACATGTGTGTACCCCCTATTAATAAAAAAGGATCACACCTGATATGTCTGATTAGGGTCCCATCACATTTTCTATTGTTTTATTAAGGTGTTATTTGATTATTAGGGGAAAGCTTCGAAATCCATTTTTGGGGGCAATAGTTTAAATGGATTTCAACAAAGGGATTCAATCAATTTTGGAACCTATATATGTTTTAATTATAAAGGTTTTAGTTTTGATTCTTAGGGGCACCCTAATACAAAAAAACTCATGATCAAAATAGATCACCGTGTGTACTATTTGGGGCAGGGGGGGTGATTAGTATTGGGGGGTGGAGATTGAGGAAGCAACTCCCCCTACTGAAGGGTTTGAGGCCAACTGAGTTGTTTCCTGTTGCATTGTCCAAATGCTGGAAGCGGCAATTATCATAGAACGTGTATAAGCTGTCCAACTACTTCTCGTTGAAACAAACGAAATTATATGAATCCACATGAGTATCTAAATCTCGTCAAAGTATGTTAAGCTACCAGCTACCCCTAAACTAGTTTACTATCTTCAAGTCCAACTGAACATGAGACATGAATGTCTGAAAAAAAGCTCAAAAAACATGATCTACTGTACATTGTGTTGGACCATCTACAAGTAAAATGGGGACAATACACGTCTTAAACAACCATCATCTAAAGAATACATATTATTTTTGGTTTGCAATCATTTCGCCTCAAACCAGGAAGTATGCATCTCTACCGTCGAAAGTAGATCAACAATACTTAAATAAGTTACAGCAACTACAATCTCACATTTTTTTCAACAACCAAATAATGCAACCACAAAAAAGAAAGTTTAACCCATGAAATGGATGGTTGATGGATGGTTTATGGACCCTCTGGTGAACTAACATAGCTATTGAAAATGGTCATTTATAGTGAATTTTCCCATTAAACATGGTGATTTTCCATAGCTATGTTAGTTTACCAGAGGGTACTGGGTTTTCCACTAGATATGGCACATCCCACAACAGCCATAGATTTGTTCCGAACCTCCCGGCGGCCCCATAGCTGCGAAGAGTAGCACGTCGATGATGCTGCGGAAGGGATGTGTCACGTCCTCGAACGATCGCAACGGGCGTTTGGGGCAAAATATGCCAAGTGGAAACATGGATAAACAATGATAAACATGGTGGATTGGAGATGAAAAGTGGTGGAATTTTGAGGGGAACCGGGGAAAAAGCGGAAACATGATGATATTCATATATATATATATATATCTATACACAAATATATATATATATATAGATGATTATAGATGCATTTCTCAACAGATTCCCTGCATCTCTGAGTTGTTGGTTTTCACACAGTACACATGAGAATCAACCAAGGCTTCCCAGGTACAATTTGCCCATGGCATCTTGACTATTTGTGGGTCGAGCTAAGTGTGTGTGTCACTTTTTTGAGGTGAACAATTTCATCCAGGAAAATGGCTAATTTTGGATGATTTTCCCAGCTAGAAACCTCCATTTTGATCGGGGATTCTCCATGGCTATGTTAAATAACCGGAGGGCATATGCGATATGATGATAATCATCGCTACTCCTTCTCCTCCTCATTCTCATCACCATCATCATCAACCAGAATCAGAATTAAGAAACGACAATCACAATGATACACGCATTCGACACACAGAGTCTAACATAACACATCATAACACTCAGAATCCTGAACTTCTTTTCTTTCCCTTTACGTGCCACATCATCAAATTGTTCCCCCTTAGTGCCCTGGCTCCTTTCGATCGTACCATCCTCCACTCTCTGGATATGCCCTGGCATCGATCATCTGACGCAAAATCTCGATGGGAGGTTGTGCGCCATACGTCTCCTGCCAGGTGGCCCTCGTGGCCCCCATGTGAGGGGCCCTCCTCAAGAAATGCGAAGTTGTTGATTTTGCCGAGATTTCCTACAGTTTATGGTATGTATATCGCATGTTGTTGATTTTGCCGAGATTTTGCCTAGATTTTTGCCTAGATCGAACTAGTTCATGAGGATTATAAACACCAAATTATAACTGTGGGGGCCAAGCTTGTATAATGAATACAATCATATGAGTTCTGAAAACATGGCCCCCGCCAATTCTGAAGGATTATCATTGTTTGTTCAATTACAATTTCAAATTCAAATTAAAACTGAATTGGCAAATTTAGACACACCCACAAATACAGATTCCTCAAGTGCCACAATCACCAATGAGAAAAGAATCAATAGACAATAACCTTCAGCAAACCTTAGATACCCTGCAGAAACAAAATCACCAAGGAGTACATTGGAAGATTGAGCTAATCTGGCAAGATGTGCCGGAAAAAACAACAGTGATTCATTAGCTGCATGAATAATTGAAGGTTGGGCCAGTAGACAAGACACACACACACACCAAAAAGAAACAAACATGGCCAATGGCGGTTCAAGAGAGCACATGTATAATATATGCATATTAAAATAAACATATCTTTATATAGAAACCAATATATTACGTGTAAATACATCTGTGTACTATGAGCAACATGAATATATGTCATTATGTGTCTATATCATACACATATATATTATGTACACATTGATGTATGCACCTCACCTTTAAGGGAAAGTGAGTATATCGCATGGCTTCCTTTTCCCGCCTTGTTGGGCATGTTCAGATCATCCACCATGAGCACGCAAAGCTTCCCGAAAGGCGGGCCATAGACACCTGCGCAAGCGGCGCAAGCGCAGCGGGCCCAAGGGCCCGTGCATCGTATTGTTTCCTTTTTCGGCTCAAAACCAGCGTGTACATCAACTTACCCAACGGTGATCAAACATGGCAATGGAAAATCCACGATTTATAGATAGTTTTATCATTAAACATCCATTTCTAGTGGATTTCCAATCCATGTTTGATGACACCGGAGGGTATCCAAACCAAGACTTCGAGAACAAAGTCTCGGGGTTCAAATCTTCAGTTTTGATCTCTGAAGTGACAGGATCTATGGTCATGGTAGTTGATGTGTGTATACCTTGACCCTCCACACACCTATGAGACTTCCTGAAAAATCGATGAACAATGGTGCTAACATGTTTCCAACTTAATATTCAAGTAAAGCTGAAGATAAAGAAGCCACAGTCTTATCAGAAGTGGCTGGATGTCAATCACTTCCAATTGGAGCTTTATGGCATTGGCTCTACAACAGTAATGTAGCTCAACTACCAATCCAGCATGGGGTCAACTCCGGGTAAAGCACTTTTCATTGCCGTTTGTCAGAGCTCAACAAAATAGAGGCCAACCACCTCATATCGTGCTATCCTCTAGTGATTTAACATAGCCATGGAAGCCATGGCCCATTTATAGGTGATTTACCTATTCAAACTGGTGTTTTTTCCACATCGCGACGTTAACCAACCAGAGGCCAACGGTCGTTTTAGAGCGCTGAGTTTCGGAAAACAGTTTCACCTCAGCCCCCAATGACCCGCCTTTACGACGACGGTCCAACTTGGCATCGATCAGGTCCTGCGTCTGTGCGCACTTGGTCTGGGCCGAGAAGCCCATCATGATCTGCGTGAAGCTTTCCTGCGCGAGATTTGTTTTGACCCCTGGAACCAAAGGTATTCATGTCACGATCCCAGTAGAACTTGCACATTCAAATTTTCGGCCAACACAGCTAAGGGAATCTTACTCTTGCACAACCTTCGCAAGAGCCGAAATTTGAGCAGGATGGCAAGTAGAATTCCTTGTATGCCTGAACATCTTAAATGAAAAAACCTACCAACCATTATAGAAATAATATGTCCAATATGTCCAACCTATCAATCGTTATATCCTTATTTTCCACTATTGAGCTACCCTTCATCAAGGTGTACCTAGCATCACCATCACCACTTAGCAGCCTGTCCTTCGACAAACTCATGAGGTTCTGCTGCATGTATGCCGTCCTCGGCTAAGCGGCTACCCCATCCCTTCGGGAGGCATCTTTGGCGGTGTCCCAACCTCTGAGTGGAATCTATATAATCAGTCCCCAAAAATCGAAAGGTCAAACCCTACTAAGTTTACCAAAAGAATGTATCTTTTGCATTTTAAGATATACATATATAACTATATATATATATATGTGTGTATCTGTTGTGTTCAATTATCAGGTAGCAATAATGATAAGCACATAGTCACATGTGTTTACAAGATTTTACAAGACCCTCAAAATCCATGATGCAACTATTTCAAATGCCGAATTCTTTGGGGATTCTCAACGGAAGCGCCAAGCTTCTTGCCAGTGCCAGTGGGACCGCAGAAGAGCAACTTGATACGGTGCTTGATGCAATGCTGCAGGACATAACCTCGAACACGAAATCGCCAATCAATGGATTGGTTTAAGGGAAAATCTACAGGAAACCAGGGATTTTCCCATGAAATATAGGGCTTTCCTGTAAATTGTCCCATTAACCAATCCATTGAGCCAAGTCATGGTGTCATCAAACATGGCGGGACGCTGGAAAATCCTCCATTGAGTTGGATAGTGTTCCCATCAAAACCCTATTTGCAGATATACTATGCTCAATTGCCATGTTTGACTATCAGAGAGTACCGAAATGGATTTAAAAAAACTATCAGGTTACCAGATGGGTTGGCGGATGCTGAGCAAAGTTCTCCATCTACGCGCACGATCAAGCAGCCAAAGTCTGAGGCTAGCTAACGTAAGCTAAATAGTCTATGTAAGGTCATTCTAAGGCCTATGTGTCGGAGGTACCCAAACGCAAATAACCCATGAATCTGTAGAAATTTGGGTGCCTTGAGGGTCAAGCTGTGTCTGGATTCATCTGGATCAAAAACGATGGAAAGTGGCCTCAAAGAATCGTGTGTCAACATGGCTAACATTGGCTAACCAGAAACATCCACAATAGCTAATGATGGTTTATAATGGATAAAAATAGTTATATCCATTCAAAAAATCGAAGTTTAGAGAACACATTCGCGTATGTTCAGGTTGGTAGGGTTTTTTGGGATACAGTATAGGGTCCCCAAAAAGGATCAACATGTCAGACGGATGTTGTTGACGATATTTTCCGTCTGATTTCCAGGTGTTCAACTGTTCTGCCTGCTATCTGTGGTTTAGAGAAATCTGCATGGTTCTTTATTGGCTGGAACATGCGCCAAGAACCCAACTACTTTACCTGGTTTGGGGTAAACCATGCGCCAAGTCGCCATACCTCACACTGTCCAAGGTCTGTACGATGATGGATTCCACAGCAGATCCCGCCTCAGCTGGTTATGCCTTTCACCTTCCCAGAAGTTGCTAGTTGCAACGTGGAAAATTCTGGAAAGTGTTTCAATACCCTCTGGTAAACTAACAGTTTGCTATTGAAATTGCCATTTATAGTGGATTTTCCCTTTAAAAGTGGTGATTTTCGATAGCTATGTTAGTTTACCAGAGGGTGAGTTAAAGAATGACCTCATGGTCAAATTATCAACTATTCAAAACAAAACTCCTGCAAATTATGCCTAACAGCCCGTGGCAATTCCATGCGATTCCCTAACAAACTGCCCATTCCAATACCACCAGAAACGCCATGTTCACCACGGGGTGCACCTTTTTGAGCCCTTGTGTGGCCACGCTGGTGGTAGAAAAGTCCCTCTTGGCTGGGTTGGTAGATGTAGAGATCCTCATTGATAAGAAAGAGCTTGAAGTAGCCATGAATACCCATCTAAGGTTTGTCGATCAAAAAAACACTAACATCCAATATCTATAATGTCCAACAATCTGATGCCTTACGCCCTGATAATTGATATTGATATAAGAGCTTGCTATGGAAAACACCTTTAACATTATTTGTAAATCATCGAATTACAAGAGGGCCATGGCTTTAGCATGCTTTCCAGTAACAACTTATCAGAGGCGAACAATTCTTGACATCTCCGACATCTGGGTTTCTCTTGAAATAGGCTAGACCCCCAAGTGTAGCCGTAAAAACATTGGGATGTCATTTTCGGATTCACCAATATCACGGATTTAGAGGTTTTCAAATCTCAATTTTCAGATCCATCTCCTTTGGAAATCTCCAAGGCCCAGCCCGGAGGCTCCAAGTGACTTTAATCTGCTGCGGCTCGACGGTGTCCATCCAGCCCATCCACTTGAGTTCCTGGAGCTATCGTATGGGTAACAGGATGGTCAAAATTTGCATGGTAAAAAATGGGAAAAACAGCACTTTAAAATGAGATATCTAAAACTAATTTAAAGGGGAACTGAAGTGGCTAAAGTCATTCGGATGAGTCCGAATGATTCCCCATCCATATCCATCATGTGGTTTGGAAGCTTGATTCGTAGCTTCTTAGCTCCACATCTTTGGTTGGGAATATCGAGGAAACCATAGTTCCTAACAGCTGCCTTTATGAATTCTTTCACCACTTGAAAGATATACATAAAATTTTGTGGAAATCAAAGACCGCCCTATTGCCCCATTTGTATAGGGGTTTTGCTGAAGTTTGATACTACAACCCCCCTTGACAAAGTCCACGTGAAAGAACGAGTCGTTGAGATATGTTGAGATTCAAATCTTCAACTTTCGGTTACACGTTGCTTGTGTCTTTACTATACACATACGTACCATCTGGTAAACTAACATAGCTATGGAAAAATTGGGTGATTCTCCATAGTTATGTGGCTGTTTACCAGAGGGTATCATTTTCGCTGGTTGGTGATACGGAAAGTTGATGGTTTGAAGCTGAGGATAAAACGGTCAATTGGATGATCCTCCCAGGTATGAAAACAGCGCCACGCAACGCCCCCAGGTACGGTTGGGGGTAAACAAATGCGAAATATGGCGGTTTCCTAAAATGGAGGTACCAAAAAATGGATGGTTTATAATGGAAAATCCTATTAAAATGGATGATTTGGGGGTACCCCTATTTTAGGAAACCACCATATTCGCAACTTGTAGCTATCATTTACAGTACCTTTTTTTGGGTTTTGTCCAAGACCCTGTATTCATGTGAAAAAAATATCTTATTCTTACAGCCATAAATCTGGAGAATGGTTTTGGGCAAATCACGGAGAAACAATTTCATGGATCAAAACAAGCCAAGATAATGATTAGTGACTATGGTTATCACCAAGGATAACCAGGGATCATCCGAACACTGTTTTCCTGGCTGAACTTCAACAACGATTTGATAGCCCCAAAAAAACAGGATTTCAGCTCAAGAAGCAGTGGAGTTTTAATATGTACCGTGCATAGGCCCCAGCACAATAGTATAATATATATATATATATACAATAATTCAATATTTTTTGATTTTTCAACCACGCAACAAAACAAGACAACTTCTGAAGCTTAGGAAGCAAACAATATGGTCTTGAGGGGGTTTCCCATTAACCCACCTCTAGTGTCATCAGCTCCATGGCTTGCTGAAAAATCTCCCATTTACTTCGAGGATTCGCCATGTACCCTGCCTCCGCATTGAAGACCCAGTCGAACACGGAGCCGCGTTCCGGAAACTCTGGGCTCAACTTTTTGTGCGCCGTAATGCCTTCCACCTTGTTCTGCCTCAGAAAACGGGCTCGTCCAGGATCCAGCCGTGGAATTTGGAGGCTGATGGGACTCCCAGGGCCCCATGCTACTCCCATACTTCCATAAGAAACCTCAATAGTATGGGAAAACTATGAGACTGAAGGTCCTCTGGGGGTCCCTATCAATTCCATGGATCAAGTGTTGAAAACATATAATGTAAGCTTGGTGTGGTAGATCCAAGCTGGAACCTCTTTATTGGAAAATTGGGTTTGTTTTTCTCCAACCTGATGTTTTTGTTCCTCTCCCATAGGGTATGCTTGATCAACCAGTGCGATCTGTCAATATGTCCTAAGTTTCATTTCAATATACCTAATCCCATCTCCCTAACATTAAACATCCCCTGAATGGTAAATATGTGTAAATCACCTACTAAACCATGGTTCCCGGGTGTCTTTAGTATTAGAAGATTGGGACTAATTAACTAATTACGCACATATATATATATATATATGTATGTATATATATATATATAAATAAATATGTATATCTATCTGTGTATATATATATATATAATCCCTTCCCCCTATTACTAAACGTCCCCCAAATACTAAAAACTAGGGTCCATCTCCAATTTTGGGAAATTTGTGGTTGGCCAATTTGACTTTTANAAACGTCCCCCAAATACTAAAAACTAGGGTCCATCTCCAATTTTGGGAAATTTGTGGTTGGCCAATTTGACTTTTAATTGATCCCCTTTAGAAAACAATATAAAAATAAACCTACCATTTGTGGGTTCTACCCCCTAATAATAAAAACTAGTTAACCGCGGGGTGCTTATTATTAGGGTCCCCTGAATCCAAGTAGTTTTAAATTGCGTTTTAAATTGAGATTTAATTGATTTTGAAATCGAGAAAAATAGTTTTTANAGGGATCCGCTTCGAAATCCAATTTTTTGCAACGTATTACTTGCGTTTTAAATTGAGATTTAATTGATTTTGAAATCGAGAAAAATAGTTTTTAATATTAAGGTCCGGCGCTTACTATTAGGGATCCGCTTCGAAATCC